>JAJHIY020000965.1:1075000-1342500 GCA_022114975.2 Lampris megalopsis | reverse complement strand
AAAACACCCATACAAATGAACGGAGACCCCATCACCACCACCAACTCTGAAATTCCTTGGAACATCCAGCAGCACAGGGGCGGATCTAGCATTTTCCTAAAGCGGGGGCCGTACAGGGCCTTTGCTGTATTGCCCAACTCATACTGCCAGGTTTACAACACAAACCAGTCGGGAGACGGATTCTTAATTAGGCCGTCATGACAGCCGGTAGTTTATTCACCCAACTGAAACATCTCCCTCCTCAGGTCACCCGTAATATCAATACCCTGGGCCGCCCATCGGTGGCAGCAACGGACCAGGTATAATCACAATATATAACGTCTCCTCCCAAATTAATAGCGGGGCGGATAAGAGACTGAGGTGTACACATCTGGATAAAAGCGTGAAAATGGGTACATGGGAGTTTTAGAGTATGCGGATTTCTAAAACAGCGGGAATCACGACGTCGCTCAAACGGTACCCGCCCAAAATCAAAAATTCAAAATGGCCGCCATAAAACACGTTTTTTTTGCCATAAAGATGTACTTTAACAGATTTGAGATGTGTTTTATTGCATTTGTTGACCCAAAAACAACCTGGGTATATGCTTTTTAATCATAGCAATCGCAGTATTTATGGCTGATTTATTGGCAAACACGTGTTTTATGGTGGCCATCTTGAATTTTAAATTTTCGGCGGGAACCGTAGGAGTGACGTTGTGGTTCCCGCTATTTTTGAAATCAGCATACTCTAAAACCGCCATGTACCCATTTTCATGCTTTTATCCAGATGTGCACGAGTGACCGGTGTACTTTTTCATTGCGTCGTGTAGGAAAGACAGGACAACTTCTCTCATGCATGGGATCTGTATTCTGTCTGTCTCATATAAACAACACAGGACAGGTTTCAGAAAACGTCAGATCAGCTCCTGCTGTAGCCTCTTTCTACATGTCCAAAGCGGGAAAGAGACAGAGGTCAGGGGGAACATACGTTTTGGGCTACTAACAGGAAATGGCGTCACAACAGGGAGGGGCTACAAACAGGAAATGGGGTGACAACAGGGAGGGGCTACTAACAGGACACGGGATCACAACAGGGAGGGGCTACTATAAGTGTTTCCTGATGATATAATAAAATAAAATAACAATGTTAGCAATGAAAATAATAATAATAATAATAAGAGAAGGTTGGATGATGTTGGGATAGTGAATCAGGAAGTTCAGTGGATTAGCAAGGAGGAAGTGAGGGCAGCTATGAAGAGGATGAAGAGTGGAAAGGCAGTTGGTCCTGATGACATACCTGTGGAGGCATGGAGGTGTTTAGGAGAGATGGCAGTGGGGTTTCTAACTAGATTGTTTAACACAATCTTGGAAAGTGAGAGGATGCCTGAGGAGTGGAGAAGAAGCATACTGGTACCGATGTTCAAGAACAAGGGCGATGTGCAGAACTGTAGCAACTACAGAGGTATAAAGTTGATCAGCCACAGCATGAAGATTTGGGAAAGAGTAATAGAAGCTAGGTTAAGAGGAGAGGTGATGATCAGCGAGCAGCAGTATGGTTTCATGCCATGAAAGAGCACCACAGATGTGATGTTTGCTTTGAGAATGTTGATGGAGAAGTATAGAGGAGGCCAGAAGGAGTTACATTGTGTCTTTGTAGATTTAGAGAAAGTTTATGACAGGGTGCCGAGAGAGGAGGTGTGGTATTGTATGAGGAAGTCAGGAGTTGCAGAGAAGTATGTAGGAGTGGTGCAGGATATGTATGAGGGAAGTGTGACAGTGGTGAGGTGTGCGGTTGGAATGACAGATGGGTTCAAGGTGGAGGTGGGATTACATCAAGGATCGGCTCTGAGCCCTTTCTTGTTTGCAATGGTGATGGACAGGTTGACGGACAAGATCAGGCAGGAGTCTCCATGGACGATGATGTTTGCAGATGACATTGTGATCTGTAGTGAGAGTAGGGTGCAGGTTGAGGAGAGCCTGGAGAGGTGGAGGTATGCACTGGAGAGAAGAGGAATGAAAGTCAGAAGGAGCAAGATGGAATACCTATGTGTGAATGAGAGGGAGGACAGTGGAATGGTGAGGATGCAAGGAGTGGAGGTGACAAAGGCATATGAGTTTAAATACTTGGGGTCAACTGTCCAAAGTAACGGGGAGTGCAGGAGAGAGGTGAAGAAGAGAGTGCAGGCAGGGTGGAGTGGGTGGAGAAGAGTGTCAGGAGTGATGTGTGACAGAAGGGTACCAGCAAGAGTTAAAGGGAAGGTTTACAAGATGGTAGTGAGACCAGCTATGTTGTATGGTTTGGAGACAGTGGCACTGATGAAAAGACAGGAGGTGGAGCTGGAGGTGGCAGAGTTGAAGATGCTAAGATTTTCACTGGGAGTAACGAAGAAGGACAGGATTAGGAACGATTATATTAGAGGGACCGCTCAGGTTGGACGGTTTGGAGACAAAGCAAGAGAGACAAGATTGAGATGGTGTGGACATGTGTGGAGGAGAGATGCTGGGTATACTGGGAGAAGGATACTGAATATGGAGCTGGCAGGGAAGAGGAGAAGAAGAAGGCCAAAGAGGAGGTTTATGGATGTGGTGAGGGAGGACATGCAGGTGGCTGGTGTGACACAGGAAGATGCTGAGGACAGGAAGAGATGGAAACGGATGATCCGCTGTGGCGCCCCCTAACGGGAACAGCTGAAAGTACTAGTAATAGTAGCAGTAGTAGTATTTAGTCCGAACACTTTTTACACCTTAATAGTAGTACTGTATACAAATACAACTTTTTATGTTTTATCTTTAAGTTGTTTTGTCTGACTGGCGGAAAAAATGTCCAAATTTGAATTGAAAAATTGCAACTTAAGCTCATGGTCAATCCATCTTTTTACATTTAAATGGGGACAAAAAATAAAAAAAATCAAAACTGAGTGACTCTGAAACTACATGAAGAAAACTCATTGTGCAACAAACCCCCCCCCCAAAAAAAAAACAACATCCGACTTGGTTACTTCAATCCAAGTCCTAGTAACGTACAAGACTTCTCTCTATCAGCACTGCATAATGAAGTTGCTCCTTAGAAGGAAAGACAGCAAACAAAGTTTTGTCACAGCAACACCAATTTATTTGTCTAACAGACAGGATGTCAGTAACAGAGAATCATTTCTGCTTTGTACCATCTTTATACGTTCCAGTTTCTCATACCACAGTGACAGCTTTGCAATAGTATAGCGTAGAGAAATGCAAATACATAGTACACACTAACCAAGGCTCCTATATAGTTACAAGACAATGGCCTCAGGGTGTGAACAGACCGCCAGAGCGAGTACGAGCAACAATTCATGCAAGGCAGAAGTCGTGCAAAGCACTTTTCTCTACATAACTATTATAAAGAGTAAAGTATTTGGAGATATCAGCTTAGATGGAAACTTTCAGAGGAAATCGTTACGAGTCTTTTGGTCACAGCAAGTCAAACTACTGCGTTCTCTGGCGGACCGTTGGCATCCTGTTTCTTACATTTTATTCCAAACAGACTGCAGAGTTTCATCAGCATCAGATCCACAATCTCCTCTTCTTCTGACGGCTGCAAAACAGAGAAGGAATGGAGTATAATTCAAAAACAAGTTGGTCCTGTTGAGCTACCAGCTCTGACAAGTCCTCAAATTCCTTGCAACATTCAAACCCATGAAAGCAAAAGGTTGTTGTAATGGCAGGGATTTGGACAGAGAATTACAAGATAATCAGTAGTCACACGCTGTACACTTTCTTACTCGGGGGTAGCTGTCGACTGTTATGGCATCCTAGGTATTAAAAATCAACAGAAAAGACTTTCAGAGCTCAGTGTGGTTGCAGTACCTCATGATGGATCTGCTCTTGACTAAATGCTACGAGGATGACAGAGATGAAGAGGTTCAGCACCACAAAGGTCATGAAGACGATGCAGGAGCCAATGAGGAACGCACCCAGCACAGGATTGTAATTCAGGACCTGAGGGAACGGAGGAGCTAATAGTCAATGAACAACATGGAACTCACATACTGAGGTTAAAGTTAGGGTTACCTTGGGCGTCTGGGTAGCGGTCTATTCCGTTGCCTACCAAATCCTTGTGTCACCTGTGGCTTGGTCGGGCATCCCTACAGACACAATTGGCCGTGTCTGTGGGTGGGAAGCCAGATGTGGGTATGTGTCCTGATCGCTGCACTAGCGCCTCCTCTGGTTGGCCGGGGCGCCTGTTCAGGGGGGAGCAGCTCGCAGCTCGTCTGGTGTTCAACCGCCCTAAGTTCTCCCACACAACTCCCCTTCTCATGTCCCTACACTGGTTCCCAGTAGCTGCTCGTATCCAGTTTAAGACTCTGGTGCTAGCCTACAGGGCAGTGAAAGGAACAGCTCCTTCCTTCTTCGTTCTGCTGCCTCGGGTCGCCTGGTTGCCCCGTCGCTCAGAGGCCCCTGCTGCCGATCGACCCGGTCCCGGCTCTGTTCTGTCCTGGCTCCACGGGGGTGGAATGAACTCCCCACTGAGGTCAGGACAGCGGAGTCCTGCCCATCTTTCGGCGCAGGTTGAAAACTCACCTCTTCAAGAACTACTACCCTGTTACTTGCTCTTAGCACTTATTGTATCCACTCATAAAAAAAAATCTCTTTCTTGTGCTTTTACTTTAGCACTGGTTTTGCTCTTAGATGCTTGTTTAGATGCACTTATGACCTCTGATGACTAGTAGTTCTCCTGATTTCCCCGTTAAATGATGCTCTTATTGTAAGTCGCTTTGGATAAAAGTGTCAGATAAATGACTGGAATGTAATGTCATGTAATGGGAGGGGGGACTGGGGGGAATAGTGTGTTCCTCCCATGTGCTACGTCCCCCCGTTTAAACTCCGCACTGTCAGGTCAAAAGAAGCGGCTGGTGACTCCACATGTATGGGAGGAGGCATGTGGTAGTCTGCAGCCCTCCCCGGATCTGCAAAGGGGGTGGAGCAGAGACCGGGACGGCTCAGAAGAGTGGGGTAATTGGACAGGTACAATTGGGGAGAAAAGGTGGGAAAATGTAAAAAACAATAGTTAGTGTAGCCCAGGCCTAGTGAACACTCCTCTGATATCTTTTTATTTTCTTTTGAAGGAATCCCTCCTCTGCCATATTTCTTTTTGGGAAGTCAGTTTCTTTTTGAGCAGATTTACACCTGTGGCTCCTGTAATGGAGGTGTTGTTTTACATTTCACAAAGTTGTGAGATAATCCTGACATCTTATTGTGAACGGTATCAGGATTTTTCTTGGCTGTTTCTGTGATTGACACTGAAGTTAGCCAATCAGGTGGTCTACTCTGGTGCAGGGCAGCCAATCAGCAGAGGTTCTCTACAGCAGACCGACAGCTTGTCGTTTTTTGCCAGAGTGAGTGAGCAGCTTGTTTAAACCTTCTGTTGGCTGCAAGTGTGCAAAAGATGCTGAGATTCGGCTGTGCTGGACCAGCAGGGTTATGGTGGGATTTGGTCCGCTCAGCGGTGAGTGTAGTAAGGTTGTTAGATGCTTAGGGAAGTGAAAATTGCCGAGAACCACGGAGCGAAAAAGACGGCTAGGTCAGCACGTGGCTGTGGGAAAAATGTGGTTAGCCAATCTCGATTATCTGCCGGTGAACTATGGAAATGTATTTTCATATGTGCAACCTGTGTTTTTGTGCAGCCTCAGAGGTTCACAGAGTATAAAATGTTTGTGCCTTATGTGATGTGTGTACATTTGAAGCCTTAAATCAAGGTTAGCTTGAAGTATTTGGAGTAATGTCACGCTGAAGTTTTGAAGTGTCGTTAACTTGTTACACTTAGCTTGTTAACATGTTACACTGAATTTGATTAGAAACTATATTTTTGTTGTACAACAGAACCAAGTGAGAATGCGGTTTGAATTAGATTGTATTATTAATGTTTGGTGATAATTCACCCTGAATTACAAGTTAGATATCATCTATATTGACAGTGTAAGAATGCAACTCGAACTATGTGGATGTGATGTGACCTGTCTATAGGTCAGGTTTTGGTAACTTGCAGGCTTGCAGGTCTGATGCCGGGACTCCACTCCACTGAGGGATAAAGGTTCATACAGGCGCATCTGCTGCGAGAGATTCCAGACATCCCAGTTAACTGGGTGGCGAGCCAGACTGTGATGGTGATTTTGACTTGTGAAACGGATCCCTTCCTCGCTCATCGTGTGGTAGGACACACACAGGCACAAATTGAATTGGGCCCAACGACTGAAAGACTAAGCTCAAGGAAAAAAAGGGTTTTCTTTTGTGCACACCTTATTATGTTAGGTTGTGATTTTGGGTAAATTGCTTTTGTCTATGTTTAAACTGCCACTTTTGTGTAATAATATATGTGTTTATACAAATTGATTTTGGTGTATGATTCTCTTGATTGAGATTCAAACCCTTGGGCTCTTGCCATCCTAGTTTCTTCTGAGATTGGTCCACATTCACATCATTGATAACCTGTCAAGCTAGTTTACTGCTGTAACCTACTGCTAAATAGTGACCGGGGTTACATTAGGGTTAGGGTTAGTGAGGGGTAATGGGATAAGAAAGCAACCATCTCAAACAAACCTCTTCATAGTTGAAAATGCCGAGCTGCAAACTGACCATCGTCTGAGCTGCATCCATCAGGGTTCGGTATGAGTACAGCTTCCAGCCATACATCAGATTGGACTGGAGAAGAAAAAAAAACAAACAAAAAATAAGCCCACCTTTTTTGATAATATGCATTTTTTTTAAAAAAGATTTTTACTTTTTAAACTTTTTTAACAGTTGGAAAAATTACTATGAATGTGCAACATTGGAATTTTTGCTGTAATCTAATAACCGGTAATTTCCATGGTTATTTAGACCAATACTGATATTTTCATTTCATTTCAATCCCATGTGTTACTTTGCAGCAGTGTAGTTTATTATCTGTTATTCCACTCTAATTGTACATAAAACACTGATTTATTACTACCTGTCCTGGTTTATTACTAAACACTGTTTCCAAATGTCTGCATGACTGAAGGAGACAAACACAAATGATTCAGCTTAAATGGAGAAAACCCGACACAGGTAGTTTGGCAGAACATTTTCAGACATCTTTGTTCTTACATTTGTTCTACAACAGGTTGATCTTTAAAGCTTCTCAGTAACATGGGCCCATCATAACTGTGGCCTCAATGAAAACTATTTGTTGTAAATATCAAAAGGCATTATATTTCCGAGTATGCTGTGGCGCCACCTGTCTGTCCATCAAAGCCTGTCGTCGCTGTCAGCACATCATCGTATCATTATGACGCATTGGTCATAATTTTGATATAATCCTGATAACAATGACACATTTAAAATAAATTATTTGCCGATACCAATCTATCCAAAGGAGTTGAATCAAGTGCAACTGGACTTGGTATTTATCCATGAAGACGTTTCACCTCTCATCCAAGAGGCTTCCTCAGTTCGTGTCTTTTTGACTAGACCCAGCTAGTCTGACTGGCTGCTGATGAGACTCAGTATTTATCCTCTAGGAGTCGTTGTCAGAGCTAATGATGTCCATGGCTCTTTGTGTTCTGATGTTTACCAACGCCCGTCGCTAACAGAGCCATAGATATGAGTGGCTCTTTTGTGTACCGATGTTATGGCAGCGCCCGTCGTTATCGGAGCTATTGATTTGCATTTGTTTAGCAGCGACGGTGGTTGGGGGTGTTAGTTTCGACTTCATTCTTCAGTGGTCATGAGAGTGGTTGGAGCCGTTAGTGAGCGACTGTTGTTCTTGGAGGCCAGGCTTCTTGAGTCTCCTGGGTAGAGATGAAAGGACGGCATTGTAAGTGGGAGATAGGTGGTGTCGCAGACCTCCTCCTCTGTTGAGGGATGGTTTTCCAGTTTCGCATAGATGGCTTCCTTCACCCCTCTTTCAAACCATCTATCTTCCCTGTCCAAAATGTGTACGTTGCTGTCCTGGAAGGAGTGTGTCTTCTCCTTTAGGTGTAGATAAACTGCTGAGTCTTGTCCTGAGGAGTTTGGCCTTCTGTGTTGGGCCATCCGTTTGTGTAGTGGTTGTTTGGTTTCTCCTATGTATAGGTCAGTGCGATCCTCATTGCATTGTACAGCATACACCAGATTGCTTTTCTGGGTGTGTGGTACACGGTCTTTGGGATGAACCAGTCTTTGTCGGAGTGTGTTGCTGGGTTTGAAGTATACCGGGATGCGGTATTTGTTAAAAAATTCTCCTGAGTTTCTCGGAGACCCCAGAAACATATGGGATGACTGTGCTATTCCTTCTGTTCCTTTTCTCCTCGTCGCTCACCTGGTTGGTCTTTCTGGAACCTGTTGCAGTTTTCACAAAGGTCCAACTGGGGTAGCCGCAGGTTTTTAAAGCTCCCCTCAGGTGTTTGTGTTCTTCCCGTTGGGCCCGAGTGCTGCTGGGCACATTGTCAGCTCTGTGTTGCAAAGTTCTGATGACGCTCAGTTTGTGTTCCAGCAGGTGGTGTGAGTCGAAAAGTAGATATTGGTGTGTGTGTGTAGGTTTCCTGTAAACCCCAATGTGGAGGCTCCGGTCTTCCCCAATGTGGATGTCACAGTCCAAGAAGGGCAAACTGTTGTTCTTTACGTCTTCCCTTGTGAACTTAATGTTCTTGTCCACTGAGTTGATGTGTTTGGTAAATGCTTGCACCTCTTGTGTTTGGATTTTGACCCATGTGTCGTCCACATATCTGAACCAGTGGCTTGGAGGTGTTCCTCTGAAGGAGTTCAGGACCCTGTGTCCTACCTCTTCCATATATAAGTTGGCTACAATGGGCGATACTGGTGAGCCCATTGCACAGCCGTGTTTCTGTCTGTAAAACTGGCCCCTGAATTGGAAATATGTCGTGTTCAGGCAAAGGTCCAGTAGTTGGCAAATCTGGTCTGGGCTGAGGTTGGTCCTATTGCGGAGCGTGTCGTCCCGTAGCAAACGTTGCCTCACAGTTTCCAAAGCCTTCATGGTTGGGATGCAGGTGAATAACGAGGTCACGTCATAGGATACCATGGTTTCATCTGGTTCCAGTTTTACGGCTTGGACCTTGTCCACGAAGTCAATGGAGTTTTGGATATGGTGAGGTGTTTCGCCCACTAAAGGGGTCAAGATGTTGGCTATATGTTTGGCAATGTTGTATGTGACCGAGTTTATGCTGCTGACGATGGGCCTGAGGGGGGTTCCATCTTTATGGATCTTAGGGAGTCCATATATGCATGGAATGTTATCTTGTGGGTAGAGACAGTGGTATTGTATCCGATCAATGGTTCCTCCTTTCTGTAGTTTCTGTAGGTACTCTATTATTCTCCTCTTGTAACCACCAGTAGGATCGCGTCTCAGAGGTTCATAGGTGTCGGTGTCGCTGAGTAATGACGTGATCTTGGCGTGGTAGTCTGTTGTGTTGAGGATAACCGTACATCTCCCCTTATCTGCTGGAAGGATAGTGATGGTTTCATCCTTGCTCAGGGCTGTCACGGCTTTCCTTTCCTCCATGGTTAGGTTGGAAGGAGGGAGTTTCGCATTGGACAGAGCTGCTGATACCTTTAGCCTAAGCTGTTTCACCTTGGTTTCCGTTAGCTTGTTTTTCCTTATGGCTGATTCTGTGGATGTGATGAGGTCAACTATAGGTAGTTGTTTGGGTGTCATGGCGAAGTTCAGTCCTTTGGCTAAGAACTGAGGAAGCCTCTTGGATGAGAGGTGAAACGTCTTCACGGATATATACCAAGTCCAGTTGCACTTGATTCAACTCATTTGGATAACCATGACCTGGATGAATGAGAACATTCACAGACATGATACCAATCTACTACTAGTAGTAGTACTAGTACTACTACTACTACTACTTTTGGCTGCTCCCGTTAGGGGACGCCACAGTGGATCATCCGTTTCCATCTCTTCCTGTCCTCTGCATCTTCCTCTGTCACACCAGCCACCTGCATGTCCTCCCTCACCACATCCATAAACCTCCTCTTTGGCCTTCCTCTTCTCCTCTTCCCTGGCAGCTCCATACTCAGCATCCTTCTCCCAATACACCCAGCATCTCTCCTCCACACATGTCCACACCATCTCCATCTTGTCTCTCTTGCTTTGTTTCCAAACCGTCCAACCTGAGCTGTCCCTCTAATATACTCGTTCCTAATCCTGTCCTTCTTCATCACTCCCAATGAAAATCTTATCATCTTCAACTCTGCCACCTCCAGCTCCACCTCCTGTCTTTTCATCAGTGCCACTGTCTCCAAACCATATAACATAGCTGGTCTCACTACCATCTTGTAAACCTTCCCTTTAACTCTTGCTGGTACCCTTCTGTCACAAATCACTCCTGACACTCTTCTTCACCCTGCCTGCACTCTCTTCTTCACCTCTCTTCTGCACTCCCCGTTACTTTGGACAGTTGACCCCCAAGTATTTAAACTCATACGCCAAGGGGTGCCCAACTCCAGGCCTCGAGGGCCGCAGTGTCTGCGGGTATTTGTTCCAACCATGCGCCACACCACCTGATTTAACTAATTAGCTCACCTGTTGGACCAAGGAGGGAAAGGAATTGGGTAAATCAGGTGGTGTAGTACATGGTTGCAACAAATACCTGCAGATACTGTGGCCCTCGAGTCCTGGAGTTGGGCACCCCGTCATATGCCTTCGTCATCTCCACTCCTTGCATCCTCACCATTCCACTGTCCTCCCTCTCATTCACACATAGGTATTCCGTCTTGCTCCTACTGACTTTCATTCCTCTTCTCTCCAGTGCATACCTCCACCTCTCCAGGCTCTCCTCAACCTGTACCCTACTCTCACTTCACATCACAATGTCATCTGCAAACATCATCGTCCATCATAGTTATTTGCCGATACCAATGAGCTGACCTAAATACCATGTGGGAGTATTGTACAGATATAAATTTTTCACTGCAGATAACGATTCGAAGTATTAACCTTTTAGCACCACCCAATACCGAGTACCAATCCGATCCATTTCTTTTACTGAAGAGTGCAGACGTAGACCATTAGTTTGTGGTCAACAGGAAAAATGACAGATAACAGTGCTGTACAAAATCTTTGACCCTTCCTGATTTCCTCTATTTTTGCATATTTGTCACACGGAATTGTTTCAGATCTTCATAAACAATTTATAATAAGATGAAGACAACACAAATAAACACAAAATACAGTTTTTAAATGATAACTTTACTTATTTTAGGAAAAAAGTTATCCAACACCAACTGACCCTGTGTGAAAAAGTAATTGACCTTATCACAGAAAGTTGAATCAGGTCATCTGGACACAACGTTTACTGACAAACATTTCATCATCATCTAAGTGACCTCTTCAGTCTCAACTGATTGCAGGTGTCCCCACCCTTATAAACAATACAGTGACTGCAGGTGTCCCCACCCTTATAAACAATACAGTGGCATAACGACCCAAACCAACCACCAGTTTCATTTCTGGTTTAATACAACAGTGCATCTTCCTTTGTCTTCTGGAAGGATGATGATGTTATTGTCCTTACTGAGAGTTGTGAGAACATTCCTCTCATCTCTACTGATGTTGGGTGGTGGTGCCTTCACATTGCTGAGACAGGCTGAGACCTTTGTCTGCAGTTGCTCCTCTTCCGGGTCCATGATGTTGTTTTTACAGATCGCCGATTCCGTGGCTGTGATCAGTTCCACTAGCAGGATTTGCCTCGGCGTGACAACAAAATTCAGCCCCTTAGCAAGGATGTCTTTCTCCACCAGGGTAAGTTGTCTGTCGGACAGATTCTTCACCCACTTGTCCACATCGCCAGCGTGTGTCTGGCGTCCGTCTCTGTCTGCCGCTGAGGTGGCTGTCCGTTGTCTGCCGATATCTCTGGCTTGCAGCAAGTAGGTTAAACTTCTTTTGCTGCCTGATTTTCCACTTTCCGTGTTGAGCTAGACGAGCCTTCTCCGTGAACTCAATCACGCGTTTGAAAGTGGTCTCATCTAGACGCGACGTGAGTCTCTGTTGGATCTGCTCTTCTCTGGCTTTCAAAGCATTGATGCTAAAAGTGGTTCGTGTCACCCGTTCATTCAACAGCTGGCTCTGTGCCTTCTGGAGGATCTGGTTAGCTCAGTGGCCCTTGACCGAAGATTTCTTTTGCATGGTTTTAGGCATTATTCCGCTCTGTCTGCATCTGAGGCTGAATCTCAGCTGGTTCCTGTAGTCTGCCATCTTACGCGCCATTCGCTCGTACCCACGCACAAGTTTAAAACAATCCTTGCCAAAATTAGTCAGAATGTCTTGATGCATGCTTAAGTGTAAGAACTGATTCAACCTTCTGGGATTTCCTTACCTGGATTACTGAGCATGCATCAAGATAACTGCCCCCTTAGTTGCTGAAGTCAACCAATTAAAGGGTGATGCCATCTCCGTTCTTTTTCCGGATGTTCAATAGAAACGCCCACTGAGCCATTAGCAACAAGCAGTGACGTGGGTTAGTGCTGATGCCCTCCCCTCCCTCAACCCCCCCCCAACACAAACAAACACACACATGCAGTTAGTTTGCTGACAGTGTAAGCGTGCAGAGTGACTAAAGTGTTAAAAAAGTGCAGAAATTTACGTCAGGTCACATGGGAAAGATTTTTAGAGGGGCTTAGAAAAATAGCATTTTGATGCTAAAACATACATACTTAGAGCAAAAATTAAATTTTTTGAATTGAATACATTGGGGACACTAATGGGAAGCCACAGAATGATACAAAAACCTGAAAAACACAAAAATGGACCCCCCCCTTTAACCAAACTCAAATGATCATTTGATTCAGTGAGAGCAGACAAACCCTGGCTTGATTTCTGCCAGTTCTGTTGAATCTAAACATGACTTATACAGAACCTCACCAGGCTACAAGGTCTCAATAAGCAGCACACTATGCTGCCATCAAAAGACATTTTGAAAGAGACGAGACAAAAAAGGTGTTGAGATATATCAGTCTAGAAAGGATTACAAACCATTTCTAAAGCTCTGGGACTCTGGTGAACCACAGTGAGAGCCTCGAATGGAGAAAACGTGTAACAGTGGTGAATCCAGGGTATCCAGGTAGTGTAGCGGTCTATTTTGGTGCCTACCAACATGGGGATTGCCGGTTCAAATCCCTGTGTTACCTCCGGCTTGGTTGAGCGTCCCTACAGACACAATTGGCTGTGTCTGCGGGTAGGAAGCCAGATGTGGGTATGTGTCCTGGTCGCTGCACTAGTGCCTCCTGTGGTTGGTTGGGGCGCCTGTTCAGAGGGGCGAGGGAACTGGGGGGAATAGTGTGATCCTCCCACGCACTACATCCCCCTGGTGAAACTCCTCACTGTCAGGTGAAAAGAAGCGGCTGGCCACTCCACATGTATCGGAGGAGGCATGTGGTAGTCTGCGGCCCTCCCCGGATCAGCGAGCGAGATGGCTCGGAAGGGTGGGGTAATTGGACGGGTACAATTGGGGAGAAAAAGGGAGAAAAAACAAAACAGTGGTGAATCTTCCAGGGGTGGCCAGGCTACCAAATTCCTCCAACGGTGCAGCAGTAACTCATCCGGGAAGTCACAGAAAAACCCAGGACAACATCTAAAGAACTGCAGACCTCTCCAGCCTCAGCTAATGTCATCATTCAAGATTCAACAATAAAAAAAAGAGTCTGGGAGAAAATGGATTTCATGGGAGAGTTGCAAGGCCTAAAACCACTGCTAACTAAGAGAAACATTAGTGCTCAGCTCACATTTGCAAAAAAAGCACATCAATGACCCCCAAGCCTTTTGGGATAATGTTCTGTGGACAGAAGAGTCAAAAGCGCAACTTTTTTGAACACACGGGTCCCATTACGTCTGGCATGAAGCAAACACCGCATTTCACAATAAGAACATTATACCAACAGTCAAACATGGTGGTGGCAGTGATGGTGTGGGGATGCTTTGCTGCCTCAGGGCGTGGAAGAACTGCCACCATTGAAGGAACCATGAATTCTGCTCTCTACCAGAAAATTCTGGAAGAGAACGTTTGGTCATCAGTCCGTAATCTGAAGTTGAAGTATAGTTGGGTTATGCAGAAGGGCAATGATCCAAAACACAAGAGTAAGTCCACCTCAAAATGGCTCAAAAGAAACAAAATGGAGGTTTTGGAGTGGCCTAGTCAAAGTCCCGACTTGAACCCCATCTAGATGCTGTGGCAGGACCTTAAACAAGCAGTTCATGCTCGAAAATCCCCCAGTGTCACTGAATTACAACAATTCTGCAAAGAAGAGTGGGCCAAAATTCCTCCACAGCAATGTGAGACTTTTCTCCCATTATAGGAAGTGTTTGGTTGCAGTTGTTGCTGCTGAAGTTGGCACAACCAGTTAAGTTCAGGGGGGCAATTGCTTTTCACATGGGTGATATGGGTTTTGGAGAAGTTTTTTCCTTCAATAAATGAAATTATTTAAAAACTGCATTTTGTGTTTACTCAAGATTCTCCTTGTCATGTATATCACTTTGTAAGAAGACCTGAAACCATTCAGTGTGGCAAATATTCAAAAATAATATACTTTTTCACATTTTCCCATTAAATAAATACAGAAATACAGGCATGTACCAAAAGTGCAGTAAATCAAACCATTTTGCTTTTATATATGACATGTTAGTCATGGCTTTTGGTGCTGGATTTAGTCTTGGGTAAAATCTCTGATACCAGTACTCCATTTTACCCTGGTGCTGACTCCAATACCAATATATCAACATCTGATAGCGATGCAGTCCGATTGTGCACCACTAAAAACAGCAGCTGTTCAGTTTCATAAGTGATAAGTAATAGAGGGACTTCAGGGGTTCATTGAAATCAAATGTGAAAAGAAAGTTCTTACAGCAATGGAGTACGCAAGGAACATGATGGTCATGACCAGCAGGAAGCCCGATATATCTGTCCAGGCGCGCTGCAGAGTGGCGGTTATCATGTGTAGTTTAGGGTTCAGTCTCAGCAGGTGCCACAGTTTGACCGTCGCCAGCAGCACCAGGAAGGCGATCAGATATCCCAGAACTGCATCAGCCGTGGCCGTCTCATGGAAACTGGCATATCTGGACACAGGCACAGGGCACCGTAAGATTATCTTAAAGTTTACTTTCAATCCAACTGTAGTCACTAGAAAACTGTTGGGAAGGAGCATCTTATCAGTGAACAGATTCCATTAACAAGCCTTTGCCAACCTCCAATATGCTAAATATCCTCTTCCCTGAAAATCCTGACATGTGCATGAGCCACGAGAGCACAACGACTTGATAAAAAGCACATTAACGACAAGGACTTTTATGATCCCAGTCATCCCAGTAATGCACTGCTTCAGCCGCTGCAGCCAGGCAGACGCCTGCACAGCCACATGGCCAACACAGAGACTCGGAAGAGCTTCTTTCCCCAGGCCATAAGGATGCTAAAGTCAAAATAACAACAATAACACAAGTAATAACTTACACTGTGTGTACACATGAAGAACTGGTACTATTGTCACTTTGCCTCCGACACGTTCCTCATACAGTCTATCTGCACATTTGTATAGTGTCTGCACACTGTACAGAGATATTTATTGGAGTATACATTCTGCATACACCCCGTATTTTTTACTTTTTAAAAGTTATTTTATTTTATTCCTATTCAATTGTTGTTCTACTTCTTTTGTTGCACAGTTTTGCAGTTTGCCAAAAGATCATTTCACTGGTCTCTTTATGCATGCTCAATAATCCAGGTAAGAAAGTCACAGGAAGGTGAATCAGTTCATCTGGACACAGCGTTTACTGAGAGAAACGTTTCATCATCATCTAAGGGCCCTGACACACCAGGCCAACGGGATGTCGGGCCATCGGTGAGCGTCTGTGACCCTAGCTTTTGCGGTGTTCTGCACCGTCGGCACTAGTTAGACCTCTGTCGGCAGCTTTTCGGCCGATTCATCATGCTGAAACAGCGGAGCCCGTCGGTGAGAGAGATCACTCTGATTGGCTGTTCAGCTTAGCAAATCAGGGCCATCGGCTGTAGTCTTTGCGGTTGTCAGGGTCTGTCATGTGTCAGTTTCCCGTTTTATTTTGATAGTCTTGTCTGTGTGTTCACGTCCTGTTCCCCATGTGATTACCTGTCCCCGTCCGTATGTGTTTCACCTGTGCCTCGTTATCCCGTCCCTCCTGTGTGTATTTAACCAGTGCTCCCCTGTGCGTCAGTGCCAGATTGTCTTGTCTCCTAGAGCAGCATTCCAGCGTTTCATGTAAGAGAGTTTCCCCGTGTCTGACTGTTTTGTTCCTGGTTTCCAAGTCTCAGTCTCCTGTTTTGGTACCGTCGCCTGTTTGTTAGTCCGCCTGGTTCTTGAAGTCTTCTGCCTGCCGATTTTGTACCTCTGCCTGTCTGATTGCCTTTCTGGATTTTGACCCTTGGACCGAATTAAAGACCCTGAGAACTGGTTACTGTCTGCCTGCCTGCATTTGTGTCCGCCAGTCTCTGTGTTCCTGACAGCAGTGTGTTCAAGTGCTACTTTTTGGCCCAGACAGCAGGTAACATGAGGCGATGCAACCGTTGGCCTTCGTCGCCGCTAGTCGGTCTGCTGTGTCAGGACCCTAAGTGACCTCTTCAGTCTCAAATGACTGCAGGTGTCCCACCCTTATAAACAATACAGTGACTGCAGGTGTCTCCACCCTTATAAACAATACAGTGACCGAGGTGTCCCCACCCTTATAAACAGTACAGTGACTGCAGGTGTCCCCACCCTTATAAACAGTACAGTGATTGCAGGATCCCCACCCATAAACACTACAGTGACTGCAGGTGTCCCCACCCTTATAAACAGTACAGTGACTGCAGGTGTCCCCACCCTTATAAACAATACAGTGACTGCAGGTGTCCCCACCCTTATAAACAGTACAGTGACCGAGGTGTCCCCACCCTTATAAACAGTACAGTGACTGCAGGATCCCCACCCATAAACACTACAGTGACTGCAGGTGTCCCCACCCTTATAAACAGTACAGTGACTGCAGGTGTCCCCACCCTTATAAACAATACAGTGACTGCAGGTGTCCCCACCCTTATAAACAGTACAGTGACTGCAGGTGTCCCCACCCTTATAAACAATACAGTGACTGCAGGTGTCCCACCATTATAAACAATACAGTGACTGCAGGTGTCCCCACCCTTATAAACAATACAGTGACTGCAGGTGTCCCCACCCTTATAAACAATACAGTGACTGCAGGATCCCCACCCTTATAAACAATACAGTGACTGCAGGTGTCCCCACCCTTATAAACAATACAGTGACTGCAGGTGTCCCCACCCTTATAAACAATACAGTGACTGCAGGTGTCCCCACCATTATAAACAATACAGTGACTGCAGGATCCCCACCCTTATAAACAATACAGTGACTGCAGGTGTCCCCACCCTTATAAACGATACAGTGACTGCAGGTGTCCCCACCCTTATAAACGATACAGTGACTGCAGGTGTCCCCACCCTTATAAACAATACAGTGGCACCACGACCCAAACCAACCGTCAGTTTCATATGTAAATATGGGCGTGACCATTACATGCAGTCAGACTGAAGAGGCCACTTAGACGATGATGAAACGTTTCTGTCAGTAAACGTTGCGTGCAGATGAACTGATTCAACCTTCTGTGATCGTTTCACTGGTCATTGTACTTGTGCTGCCAGATCCTAAACGAACAGCGACTTTTATTTTGACACGAAAGGAAGTTGAGTTTGGCGGTTCTTGTGCATAGGCCACAAAAAAAAACCTTCACAAATAAAAATAAAAATAAAAGGAGCTCACGCCAGGAGAGACGGAGAGTGTGGCATGAGCTGTGGATGCGTGCTAATTGAGAGCCAACTAGTTGCAATTAAACCAAAATTGGAGTGGGGAGAGCTTCATCTGGCTAGTCGTCTACAGAGACGCCACCGGTGGGCTAATTAATCCTTTGCTGTCATTAGAATTCATTGCTAGTCAGCATTCTGTAATCAGGCTAACGGTAAAACATTTAGCTAATCCCCCAGACGGCCTTGCTGTGTAGTTTATCTTGTGTAATTTACAGTTAGCTTGTGGTTAGCCATGTCATGTGCAATGAAGTACATGTGTATGGTTATATATTGATTTAATTTGGTTCATACCCTTAAAAGAATGATTTAAAGGGATAGAAGGGTAACACTATCATAACTACACAAATGAAGCATCAGTTAAGTATTAGTAACTACTGACTTCATCATTTGTAATGCAAGACATGCACTAATGCTTAGTGAGTGTGTTATAAATACTTATCAATACTGCAAGTCATGATTAAGTCATGCACCCTTTTCACACCATTTTGTGTATTATATATGTACAAGTTGTATTTTTTCATATTTGTGTGAAATACAGTTGATTGACTGACAAATGTACATGTAAATAGTGTGTTAACCATGTACTTACACTTTCTACAGGATCTTACGATCCTTTAGACTGTTGTGAGTCTCAAGGTGTTGCTGGCCTTTCAGTCTCATGTGTAAATGCTTTGTAAGGCCTAGACAGTCCTCACTTTACATGAGCTCATACAAAATACTTACCTAACTAGTAACTACCTGAATTACTGATGAACTGCAGTATTAATAAGTATTTATAAACATCTGTTAACACACTCACTAACCACTGGTGCATGTTTTGCTTTACAAATGATGACGTCAGTAGTTACTAATACTTAACTAATGCTTCATTTGTGTAGTTATAATAAAGTGTTACTGATAAAAGGAGCTTTATTTTCGGTATATGTGGAATGGAATTAGTAGTAATGGCAGCCTTGTTTTTCTATCTCTTTGTATTGCAAAGGTTTTCAACCTAACAACGCAATCATCAGTAAACTGAACAGTTGAAACTAATTCAATAAAAATATAAAAGAAGACTGAAGAAGATGGCTGTTTGAGTTGTGCCATACAGTCCCTGTGGTTGGCTCAGGCCTTTTTCAAGTTTGGGCTGAAGCTGAAGCAAATTTCCCTCAATAACTTTACAGTACGTGTACGTGAAGTATTTGACAAATAAATCTTTGAATCTCAACTTTTGCTGAGACTGATGGACAAAGACATAAAACATAATGAGCCACATCACAGCATCTCTGGTACGTACTGGTCTCTGTGGTTCTGGTAGTAGGCCATGTCCCGGTTCCCAAGAAGAGACCTCTTAATGAAGACAGACAGCGCACTCCAGCTGAGAATGATGATGGACACCTCTAACAGACTCCATTTACTTTTAAAATAAGACCACTTCTGTTTTTTCATCAGCTTTCCCTGTCAAGAGAGGATACATTTGAATGAGATGGACTTTCTGGGAATGGGCTTAGTATTAAAATTAACATTACTAGTAGTAGTAGTAGTTTATTTTTTATTTTTAATTTATATTTAAGTGTCCTGCACCTTGCAAGGTGCCCAGTCCACCTAGTAGAGTGGAGCACAAAATAGAATTCATCTTCAATAATGCCTAGATCAGAGTCTACACACGTTCTTCAGGTAAACCTTTAGATATGCCCACCTCAAGTACCAGAGGCGGGGTACTGGTTCTCTGAGCACATTGTCTTCTTTTTAGATTGCAAATAACCTATGGTTCTGTATAGTACGCGGATTTAATTTGGACATAAGTTCGAAGCTTTGCCTTATTCCAAATATCCATCGCCCATCTATCTGTATAATTGTGGAATAACTTGTCTAAGTTTGTGGTGACTTTGGCTACTCAAAGCCACCGACTGATGGCTAGATTGGGTAAAAATAGCACTGATGAAAGACAGGAGATGGAGCTGGAGGTGGCAGAGTTGAAGATGATAAGATTTTTGTTGGGAGTGACGAAGAAGGACAGGATTAGGAACAAGTATATTAGAGGGACAGCTGAGGTTGGACGGGTTGGAGACAAAGAGAGAGAGGTGAGATTGAGATGGTTTGGACAGTCCTGGCAGTTTAGTAGGAGAAGCAAGACAGTTTTTAACCATCCCATCTCATGTCATCTTTTCTCCTTTTTTGAACATATTTGATATCACGCATAATTATTTGCTTATAATCACAGAACAATACAATTATCTTGTCCCCCTTTCATTTCTATCCACATCATTGCAATTGTTTGGCTTGATTTTAGGTTTGAGGAAGACCATACTTAGTTTATTACTTTATGACACAACCATCAATGCCATGGACTTCACTGGAATATCAAAAAAGGTGTGTTAAAACCATCTCGACTACTGCTGGGAAAGTCGCTTAATCTTTGGATGAAAATGGCCACTACAATAGTAGTAGTAGCAATAGTAGTTAATAGCAGTATCCTTTCCTCCTCTGTAGAGTTTTGTATGTACATCCATCCATCCATTATCCAAACCGCTTATCCTGCTCTCAGGGTCGCGGGGATGCTGGAGCCCATCCCAGCAGTCATTGGGCGGCAGGCGGGGAGACACCCTGGACAGTCCGCCAGGCCATCACAGGGCCACACTGTACGGAGTTCTGTACAATATGAGCTGAATTAAGACAGAACTGCAGTAGTCAAACTCTTCACCAAACCCATACAGTCCTGTGTACATGGCATATGCATCAGGAAATGGAGGGTATGCTATCCTGACATCCCAGGCCAGTACAGCATTATGCTTCTGCAGTAATATTCATGTATTTCTACAATAACCCAGCCACTGAGGATGCACAAGCCAGTGCGTTCTCAGTGCCAGTCCCAAGCGCGGATAAATAGGGAGGGTTGCAACAGTAAGGGCATCTGGCATAAAACCTTTGCCAAATCAAATATATGGATCATAAATCAGATTTCCATACTGGATCGGTCAAGGCCCGGGTTACCAATGACCGCCACTGGTACTGTTGGCCAGCAGGGGGCCGGTGGAAACTATGCTACTGTTGAGCGAGGGAGAAGGAGAGGGGGAAGGCATGTCCAGAGGCAGTAGAGAGGAGGAAGGGTAGAGTGTGTCGACCCCAAATGGGAGCAGCCAAAAGTAGCAGTAGTAGTACTAGTAGTATTCATATATTTTTACAATACAATATCTTACCTGAACAAGCATGTAATAGATGATGAAGAGGAAATAGATAACTTCAGATGCCATGACAAAGATGTGAAGTCCACCGGGGGACTGGTAGAGACGGACACTTTGGAGCTCACTGCGAAACTGGAATGCTCCTGGAAGAGTTACAATACACAGACTGTGTAGTACTGAGCTCTTACAGCAATCATATGTTATGTCCTGGGTTATGTGATTTGTCTTATTTGGTGACAAGAGTTTGATTTACCTATGGCAGTTGTCTCTAGCAGCAGAGTCACAATACAGAACAGGTTGACATTGGCGTTGTACACGGTGAACTCAACAAAGACTGCCTGAGTGTAGATGTCAAGCCACGTGTTGTCAAAAAGGTAGCCAAGAGTTCTGCAGAAAAAAAGACACCGACACATACATGTCTGTCCAATTGCTGAAATGTATTTCCAATTTCATATACATCATCTCCATTATTTCAGACTGTCATATCTGACTTTATTTGAGGTTGAAAACAAGAGTACCGCAGACTGCAGCCTTGGTTCTGTGCACTCTAGTACTTTTTCTGTTTTGATTTATTTGTTTAGTTTCCAGCTCTCACTCTCTGATCACATTCAGCAAGGAAGAACTTTTAAACCTGCTCTGTAGGGACAAACGCAAGGGTCCTGTTTGTGGACTTCAGCTCAGCATTCAACACCGTCGTCCCAGACATCCTCCACTCCAAACTCACCCAGCTCACTGTATCAGCCCCCATCAGTGGCTTCTCCTGGATCCCCACCTTGTCGTGGTGGAGAATCTTGCATGGACGTACTAATGATCCCAAGAGCTAAGCCATCCAGAGCTTGGCTCCTTGTAGGGTCACCCAAGGCAGATAAGTCAAGGGGGAGGTTCCAGATGAAGCACAATCCAACAAAGACCTTAACGGCAGACCTAGTGGAAGACAATACCAGTGAAGGCGGATGAAGGCTACAACAGAGGGTGGTCCTCAATCGTCTTGGTTCTCCAAGCCATTGGACTCTGGCCATCCCCTGCCAAGGACTGTGTGGTGGCTGCAGGCACATCAGACTCTCCACGTAAAAATCTGTCACACGCAGGCATCCTCCTGCAGGATACCCACAAGGACCGAGATGGAGGAGAGTCATACGCTACCCTGAGTGACCACTGATCATCCCGCACCTGTCAGTGGATCAAAAACTTCCTGACAGACAGGAGGACGCAGTTGAGATTTGGAAAAATCAAATCCAGCACCCACACAATCAGCACTAGTGCCCCCCAGGGATGTGTGCTCTCCCCTCTGCTCTTCTGCCTCAACACATATGACTGCATCTCAGGAGAGCTGTCTGTTAAAGTCCTGAAGTTTGCAGATGACATAATGATCATCGCCCTCATCTGGAACAGTGACGAGTCTGCATACAGATGTGAGGTTGAACAGCTGGCCCTCTGGTGCGGTCATAACAACCTGGAGCTGAACACACTCAACACTATGGAGATGACAGTGGACTTCAGGGGAAGACCCCCCAACACCGCCCTCCCTCACCATACTCAACAGTACTGTGTCTGCTGTGGACACCTTTAGGTTTCTGGGATCCACAATCTCCCAGGACCTAAGGTGGGTGTCCAACACAGACACAATCATCACAAAGGCCCAGCATAGTATGTATTTTCTCTATCAGCTCAGGAAGTTCAACCTGGCCCAGGAACTGCTGATTCAGTTCTACACTGCAATAATCCAGTCTGTTCCTTGCACATTCATCACTGTGTGATTTGGATTGGCCACCAAACAGGGCAGGAACAGAGTACAATGGACAGTCAGGACTGCAGAGAAAATCAGTGGAGCCAATCTGCCCTCCATTCAGGACTTATAGACCTCCAGACTCAGGAAATGGGCAGGCAACATCACTGCAGGCCCATCATACCCTGGTCACAAGCTGTTCCAAGTCCTCCCCCTCTGGTAGGCACTAAAGAACACTGGTCGTTGCTCCATCCCCTCCGCCGAGCTGGGGAGGGCTGCAGACGACCACATGCTTCCCCCAATACATGTAGAGTCGGCAGCTGCTTCTTTTCAGGGGGACATAATGCGTGGGAGAATCATACTATTCCCCCCAGTTCCCCCTCCTCCCTAAACAGGCACCCCGACTGACCAGAGGAAGCGCTAGTGCAGCATCCAGGACACATACCCACATCCGGCTTCCCACCCGCAGACACGGCCAATTGTGTCTGTAGGGATGCCCGACCAAGCTGGAGGGAACACAGGGATTTGAACCGGCGATCCCTGTGTTGGTAGGTAACAGAGTAGACCACTACCCTATCCGGACGCCTTGTCATAATAAATTTAAGCACGCTGTACATACTGTATATTGGACGTATACATGCATATTCTGTCACGTTCAACTACCTCATTTATACACGTAACCTGCTTACATATTTATCCCAGCATCTTTCCACTCTGCACCACTGCCTTCCTGTTTCACCTGTCGTTCCTTGTATATATTCCTGAAGATTGCTGTACTGTTATTCTATGTATGTACATTGAGAGCCACTAAACCGCAGTCAAATTCCACGTATGTTTGCACATACATGGACAAATAATGACGATTCTGAGACTGTTATGATGTTATGAAGAGTTTCACCGAAGGAGAAACTTAGTTTTTGGAACAGAACAAGGATGCAATTTGTGGTTTGTTGTCATTACTGTCGTTTAAGTAAACTTAAAGCGATTGAACCAAAAAGGTAGATTTTTCTTTCAGGATGTATTTAGCTAATGTCTTTGAGTATAAAATGTGCTATACAAATAAATTCACCTGGAGTTACACAGAATGTCAGTGTTTGGTGTCTGTTTCTTTCATCATTAATTCCCACCTGCTGGACTTTTGTAAGTCTGGGCCCAGATCCACCACAAAGCCACCTCCTCTGTAAATAACCACGTTACCCCAGACGGGGTGGGCCTTAAGCTGGGCCTGAGACTGGTACCTCCAGGGGCCATGGAGGTCCTGAGAGGAGTTTTGTGCTCCGATGTGTCTCCATCCTGGACCGTAGGAGCCAACATCCTCCAACTCCCACGAATATGGAGCATGACAGTCCAGCACAGAGCGCCGCATGGAGCCAGCAAGACGGCAGGAGTCCTTCAACACCCTCACCTGCCGAAGACGTGCACTCCCCACCAGCTTGGAGTTTCCATCTGTGATGAATCCTGTTTCACAAGTTTCAAGGAAAGAGTCATTTATCATTTATCTCTATCAGCATCCAGCCAGGAATTCATATGACTTAACTGCAAATCAAGTCGAATCGCAACGGCGGACTGGAGTCATGAATTCAGATCTGAATCATCACCACCACCACCATCGATACTGTTGGCCAGCAGGGTGCCAGTGGAAACTATGATACTGTTGGACGACGAAGAAGGAGAGGGGAAAGGCACGTCCAGAGGCAGCGGGAGAGGAGGAAGCGTAAGAGTGTGGAGGTGAAAGTCGGAATTTTGAATGTTGGCACTATGACTGGTAAAGGGAGAGAGCTGGCTGATATGATGGAGAGAAGAAAAGGTAGGCATACTGTGTGTGCAAGAGACCAGGTGGAAGGGGAGTAAGGCCAGGAGTATCGGAGGTGGGTTCAAACTCTTCTACCATGGTGTGAATGGGAGGAGAAATGGGGTAGGGGTAATTCTGAAGGAAGAGTATGTCAAGAGTGTGCTGGAGGTGAAGAGAGTGTCACACAGAGTGATGAGTATGAAGCAGGAAATCGAAGGTGTATTGATGAATGTTATCAGCGCATATGCCAAGCAAGTTGGGTGTGAGATGGAAGAGAAAGAAGAATTCTGGAGTGAGTTGGATGACGTGGTGGAGAGGGTACCCAAGGAGGAGAGAGTGGTGATTGGAGTGAACTCCAATGGACATGTTGGTGATGGGAACAGAGGTGATGAGGAGGTGATGGGCAGGTGTGGTGTCAAGGAGAGAAATGTGGAAGGACAGATCGTGGTGGATTTAGCGAAAAGGATGGAAATGGCTGTGGTGAATACATATTTCAAGAAAAGGGAGGAACACAGGGTGACGTATAAGAGTGGCGCAAAGTGCACACAGGTGGACTATATATCTTATGTAGAAGGCGTGATCTAAAAGGGATTGGAGACTGCAAGGTGGTGACGGGAGAACGTAGCTAGGCAGCATCAGATGGTGGTCTGTAGGATGACTTTGGAGATCAAGAGGAAGAGAGTGAAGGCAGAGCCAAGGATCAAATGGTGGAAGTTGAAGAAGGAAGACTGATGTGTGGAGTTGAGGAAGGAGTTACGACAGGCACTGGGTGGTAGTGACGAGTTGCCGGATGGCTGGGCAACCACTGCAGAAATAGTGAGGGGGACAGTTAGGAAGGTACTTGGTGTGTCATCTGGACAGAGGAAGGAAGACAAGGAGACTTGGTGGTGGAATGAGGAAGTACAGCAAATTATACAGAGGAGGGGTTGGCAAAGAAGAAGTGGGATAGTCAGAGAGATGAAGAAAGTAGCCAAGAGTACAAGGAGATGAGGTGTAAAGCAGAGCCTGAGGTGGTGAAGGCAAAGGAAAAGGTGTATGAGTTGTATGAGATACTGATTGGCTAGATGGATCAAGCAGGGAAGGATGTGCAGCAGGTTAGGGTGATCAAGGATAGAGATGGAAACATGCTGACAAGCAAGGAGAGTGTGTTGAGAAGGTGGAAGGAGTACTTTGAGGGGCTGATGAATGAAGAAAATGAGAGAGAGAGAAGGTTGGATGATGTGGGGATAGTGAATCAGGAAGTGTGGTGGATTAGCAAGGAGGAAGTGAGGGAAGCTATGAAGAGGATGAAGAGTGGAAAGGCAGTTGGTCCTGATGACATACCTGTGGAGGCATGGAGATGTTTAGGAGAGATGGCAGTGGAGTTTTTAACTAGACTGTTTAACACAATCTTGGAAAGTGGGAGGATGCCTGAGGAGTGGAGAAGAAGCATACTGGTACCGATTTTCAAGAACAAGGGCGATGTGCAGAACTGTAGCATCTACAGAGGTGTAAAGTTGATCAGCTACAGCATGAAGATATGGGAAAGAGTAATAGAAGCTAGGTTAAGAGGAGAGGTGATGACCAGTGAGCAGCAGTATGGTTTCATGCCATGAAAGAGCACCACAGATGTGATGTTTGCTTTGAGAATGTTGATGGAGAAGTATAGAGAAGGCCAGAAGGAGTTACACTGTGTCTTTGTAGATTTAGAGAAAGCATATGACAGGGTGCTGAGAGAGGAGGTGTGGTATTGTATGAGGAAGTCAGGAGTTGCAGAGAAGGATGTAGGAGTGGTGCAGGATATGTATGAGGGAAGTGTGACAGTGGTGAGGTGTGTGGTTGGAATGACAGATGGGTTCAAGGTGGAGGTGGGATTACATCAAGGATCGGCTCTGAGCCCTTTCTTGTTTGCAATGGTGATGGACAGGTTGACGGACGAGATCAGGCAGGAGTCTCCATGGACGATGATGTTCACAGATGATATTGTGGTCTGTAGCGAGAGTAGGGTGCAGGTGGAGGAGAGCCTGGAGAGGTGGAGGTATGCACTGGAGAGAAGAGGAATGAAAGTCAGTAGGAGCAAGATAGTATTCATTTGTGTGAATGACAGGGAGGACAGCGGAATGGTGAAGATGCAAGGAGTAAAGGTGATGAAGGCGTATGAGTTTAAATACTTGAGGTCAACTTTTTAAAGTATAGGGGAGTCCAGTAAAGAGGTGAAGAAGAGGGTGCAGGCAGGGTGGAGTGGGTGAAGAGTGTCAGGAGTGATTTGTGACAGAAGGGTACCAGCAAGAGTTAAAGGGAAGGTTTACAAGATGGTTGTGAGACCAGCTATGTTATATGGTTTGGAGACAGTGGCACTGATGAAAAGACAGAAGGTGGAGCTGGAGGTGGCAGAGGTGAAGATGATAAGATTTTCATTGGGAGTGATGAAGAAGAACAGGATTAGGAACGAGTATATCAGAGGGACAGCTCAGGTTGGACGGTTTGGAGACAAAGCAAGAGAGACAAGATTTGGACGGCTTGGACACATGTGGAGGAGAGATGCTGGGTATATTGGGAGAAGGATGCTGAATATGGAGCTGCCAGGGGAGAGGAGAAGAGGAAGGCCAAAGAAGAGGTTTATGGATGTGGTGAGAGAGGACATGCAGGTGGCTGGTGTGACACAGGAAGATGCAGAGGACAGGAAAAGATAAAGATGATGATCCGCTGTGGTGACCCCTAACGGCAGCAGCCAAAAGTAGTAGTAGTAGTAGTAGTAGCAGTAGATTATGAATTTATGAAGATATCCCTAATTTTGTCTTATTGATTAATTGCGAAGGGGTGAGAAATTGTCTACTAGGGCAAGTAGTTGGAGGATCTGAGGGAAAATGTAGTTCTGGCAGTTTAGTATGAGAAGCAAGACAGTTTTTAACCATCTCATCTTATATCTTTTCTCATCTTTTGAACATCTTATACCACATTTGATATTACACATAATTATTTGCTTATAATCACAGAACAGATAAAAAAACATGCAGATAAAAAAGAGAAAATTGCAAAGCAAAGATTTTGGTCAGTCCTTCATGAACTGAGCGGACGACTTGCCTGGATATTCTCCGTAGAGGTTGCTCAGTAGAGACGTGTTTGCCCAGATGAAAATATCATGGATGCTCATACTGTCCGAGATTCCTTTGCTGAAGCTCTCTCGGATGTGCTGGCTCAGAAAATACGCATTTGGGTCTCTCTGACCATACGCCACCAGGAGCAACACCCACATGAAACCAATGTAAGCTGCAACACAAACATGATTAACATACACTTGATAAAATTAATTACTCAATCAATCAAACTAATCATTCTGTACATTTCATTCATTTAACATACAATGTGCTTTACATGAAGTGAAAGAGCCCAGGGAGCTAAAAGTAAAAACGGTCAAAATGAAAACATCTGGCAAAGCAGATCCATGTTTGTAAGGATGTACAGATACGGTAACGACATGAAGATTTACAGTATGTTCAAATGGGCAAACTTATATACAGCGTATACCGGACAATCTGTTCATACTGCACATCTTTTTACAGAGTTACCATATACTTTTACAGTGATCAGGCAAAATATTAACGCTAGAACGACTGGGATTTCACTCCTACCTAAAACCACCATGGGTCGAGTTTTAAACTCGATATCCTGTCAAGATAAATACCCATTAATGCATATCATATGTTAGTGTGTCTGTTATGAAACTAACTGACACCAAAATTAACATTTTAACAACAATAATACTATTTTTCAAACAATTTAAAATGGCGGCTGTCCAGCGTCTGTAAATACTGCAAGGCCTCGGTGGTAGTCATGGTGCGTCTGTAACCAGACATGTTGGACATAATCACACATCAAGTTTAGACTATTTGTCTGCACTGGAGGGGGCTAGTGTGTTTAGGACAGAGCAAAGAACTTCACGAAGGAAATGATGCAACCAACACACGTCATAAATACTGACATGACGCACACCATCACGCACAAATGGTCGCTTTAGGTAGAGCTTATCGTCCCTTTTTATTTTTTTGTGCAATTAATCTAAAACTCAATTTAATGCAAATATATGCAATTTTAGGAGCATTCAGGGGGCGGCAGGTGTCCTTGAACTCTTTGTTAGGTTCCTCAAACCAGGTGTCTGGGTAGCATAGCGGTCTATTCCGTTGCCTACCAAAATGAGGATCGTTCGTTCGAATCCCTGTGTTACTTCCAGCTTGGTCGGGCGTCCCTACAGACACAATTGGCCGTGTCTGTGGGTGGGAAGCCGGATGCGGGTGTGTGTCCTGGTCGCTGCACTAGCGCCTCCTCTGGTCGTTCGGGGTGCCTGTTCGGGGGGGAGGGGGAACGGGGGGGAATAGTGTGATCTTCCCATGCACGATGACCCCCTGGTGAAACTCCTCACTGTCAGGTGAAAAGAAGCAGCTGGCGACTCCACATGTATCGGAGGAGACTTGTGGTAGTCTGCAGACCTCCTCGGATCGGGAGAGGGGGTGGAGCAGCGACCGGGATGGCTCGGAAAAATGGGGTAATTGGCTGAGTACAATTGGGAGAAAAAGGGGGTAAAAAAAAAAAATCCGCCGCTCTGGTCGCCGAGCGGACTAAACTGCCGTTCTTGCAGTCCGCTCGTCATGTGGCTGGGAGGTTCGTATCCCAGACTCGCCGTAACCGGTCACGGCCAGGGCGCCTATGGGGTCAGGCCTTCATTAGGCCACCCTTACCCGAGGGATAGTGGGTGTAGATCGGTGTAGTGTTCGGGGACTCGTCGTTCTCCAGCGACCCCTCTGGCCCACCCGGGCGCCTGCAGCCAAGCAACTGAAAGCATTCTCCCTACGCCTCCTTCGCGGCCTGAAGGTGATGCAGTCCATGTGAGGAGGCTTCAGTGTGTAAAGTAGCGAGAGCAGCGACACGAGTTTGAAGGAAGCTGGTGTTACGCCTATCTCCTTCCTGTGGAAACGTGAGCCAGAGCTCACGTTTCCACAAGAGTTCCGGCCATATGCCACTGGGTTAATCGGGTGGGATAAGGGGAAAACTAGAAATAGATTTATAAAGAAAAAAAAATCCTCAAACCATTCCTGAACAATTTCTGCAGTGTGGCAGGGCACGTTATCCTGCTGAGAGGCCAGTGATATTTGGGAATACCGCTGGCATGACGGGGTGTATTTTGTCTGCAACGACGTTTAGGTAGGTGGCACATGTCAAAGTAACACCCATAATTTAGCCAGGACCATGGGTTTCCCAGCAGACTATTGCCCAAAGCATCACACTGCCCCCGCTGGCTTGCTTACTTCCCACAGTGCATCTGGTGCCATCTCTTCCCCAGGTAAATGATGCACACGCAGCCAGCCATGCACATGATGTAAAGGAAAATGTGATTCATCAGACCGGGCCGCCTGTTTCCACGGCTCCATGGTCCGGTTCTGATGCCCACATGCCCATTGTAGACGCTGTCGGCAGTGGACAGGGGCCATTATGGGCACGCTGACCATTCTGTGGCTAGCTACGCAGCACCATACATGGCAAACTACGATGCACTGTGTGTTCTGACACCTGTCTGTCATAGCCAGTACTCAACTTTTAAGCAGTCTGAGCTACAGTAGCTCTTCTGTGGGATCGGACCACATGGGCTAGCCTTCGCTACCCATGGACATAGTGGTTTTAATGTTTTGGCTGATTGGTGTATACTACTTTGCCATTGTACATATACTAAATTTTTACCTGCACACGTTTATACTGTATATATATTTACACTGTACACAAATACTTATATATACAGTCCTGCCATTGCACACATACATTTGAACTTTTATTTAAATGTACTGATATGTGCATCTAGATAAATAGCAGCACTTCCTCAGCAGTCGTGTGTATCATCTTCTGTGTAATGTGATGCCTTTTTGAATGTCTGTCATTCCACAATCTTCTTCCTCTTTTTTGAATTCTGATACCGTGTATGTGGCAGTACTGCATCATATGTATGTTCTCTTACTTGGCAGTAAAATGTTTCTAACTCTGATGTGTATACGTCCTTATCAGTGTGATCCACCTCACCGAGGATCTCCTTAATGAGGGCGAAGACTTTCTGCTCTTTCACCATGTTTCTCCTCATCTTCTCAATGTCTGTGGATGGAGGCGGCTGGTAAAAGCTGCACGTGCTGTCTCTTCTGGCCACTCGCACAGCGTCAGGATCATCTGTGGAAATGTAAACCTCCGCATTTTATTTTCCCACAAACAACAACAACAAATAGGACAATTAAAAATGCATCAAGATGACCTGGGTTGCTGAAAGTGTCTTCTATCTGAGGCTCGCCATATTCTTCCTGATCCACTCTTTTCAGGACAAGAGCAAAAAACGCAGCAAAACCGAAGACCTGTTACAGGAAATTTGACTGTAAGGCTGGATTAAAAGAAAATCAATTCTTTTTTACAACCTGGGTTTTATTTTCATAATTGTTTTCATCATTCATTTCACTTAAGATATAATTATTATTAAAGGTATAAAGATCATATTAATTATTATTATTTTATATAATTATTCTAATAATAATGATTCTAATTTTACAATGTCTTCATAATTTCACTCACTGGCTTCATTCAGTAGATGGTGGACATGGACCACCGCTGGACTCAGCTTTACAGCGGTGTCTTATGGGACAACTGGACAGGAGTGTTAAACGTCCTTTGAACAACAACCCCCCTAGTGTGTCAGTCAGACTGTGTCCATGACTGTCCATCATCTATGACGTCTCTATTGTGCTGGCCAGCTAGTTTATGGATGTTACTACTACCTACAGTACATATAGGCTGCTACTTCCTGCAGGGTGAACCAGGAAGCAGATCAGCAACGTCATCCACCATTGATCAAACTGGACATTTCAATTAATAACTTTTAACTTTCACTTCCAAATATGTGGTTTAGATAATTGGGTTAAATTGGACTTGTTGAAACATGTCTGACGCTCGTTTTCAACTGTTCCATAAGACACCGCTGTAAAGCTGAGTCCAGGGGTGGTCCCATGTCCAAAATCTACTAAATGAAGATGGCGAGTAAGATGATATCATAACTGATATGAATGATGGAAAAACTATAAAAAGAAAACTTAAAAACCTAAAAAAAAATTTTTTTAAAAAGGAATTATCCTTTAATCTATTGAAGTATGTATTCATGTATTTCAGTTTGGTACTGTACTGTGTTCTCACCTTCAGAGGTTGAGTAATGAAGAGACTCTCAAAGAAGGAGACCACCATTGAGATGAGCCAGCTTATAGAGCGATCCTTCCCATATGTCAGTCCATACATCATAGTGAAATATCCTGAAACACCACTAGTAGCAATCACCAGTATCCATCCTACGTACACGAACCACCAAGGTAACCCCCCCGAACAGCATTTTCTGGTATTGTCTCCATTGATGCTTTCTGCAGGGCCAGGGCCCAGCACATCCCCTTGTAGGCCGGATGGAGGGAGGTGGTGCTCCAGAAGACCCTTCATTCCCTGGACTTGTTGCACTGCCCGGTTGAAGCTGTCTGGGTTGGGAAAACGAGACGGGCCAAGCAAACCCAACTCCTTCTCCACGTGACGAAGCTGCCGGTACAGATATTGACTGTTGCTCCTCTTCTGGACTCCTTCCATCACTTTTTCAGGACTCCCACACACACTGCTCTCTGTTTGCACATAAGTCAGTATTGTTTGGTTGACACATTAAATCCATGTTTACAACATGCCACCAATGAGCACGGCCGACATTTAATTAAACCCCTACATCTGTTAATGTAGATGGGAGGGTGGAGCATGGAAAAGTTCAGAATCACAGCATATTAAGGAGGTTATGGGGATATTTGGTGGTTTACCTTGTAGATTGACTGAACCCAATGTGAGAATCATGGAGCCGTCTGTCTTAGCGGCATCAGAGTAAAACTCTCCTCTGGCTCGGTTTTGCTGGCGGATGATGTCCTCCACCATAGACAGCAGAGAGTTAATGTCAGCCTGTTGACCCGGTCTGAGATCCACAAGGGGAACAGGACTTTTCATAGCCCTCGAGAGCGACTGAGCAATTCTCTTGATGTCCTATGTAAAATAATATATCTCATGTAACTCAGGAATCAGGAACACTTTATTTGTCATTTCACTTCATGTACTTGGTACATGAAATGAAACGCAATATCATTTCCCCCAGCCCACAGCAGTACAACACAAAGGCAAAAACACATATCCAAAAACTACAAGAACACACACACTATATGGACAAAAGTATTGGGACACATGGCCATTACACCTACAGGAGCTTTTATGGCATCTCATTCTAAATCCATAGGCATTAATATAGAGCTGGTCCCCCCTTTGCAGCTATAACAGCTTCCACTCTTCTGGGAAGGCTTTCCACAAGATTTTGGAGTGTGTCTGTGGGAATTTTTGCCCATTCATCCAGAGGAACATTTGTGAGGTCAGGCACTGATGTTGGATGAGAAGAACTGGCTCACAATCTCCATTCTAGTTCATCCCAAAGGTGTTCGATGGGGTTGAGGTCAGGACTCTGTGTGGGCCAGTCAAGTTCTTCCACACCAAACTCACCCAACCATGTCTTAATGGGCCTTGCTTTGTGCACTGGGACACAGTCATGCTGGAACAGAAAAGGGCTCTCCCCATACTGTTCCCACAAAGTTGGAAGCATAGAATTGTCCAAAATGTCTTGGTATGCTGAAGCATTAAGATTTCCCTTCACTGGAAGTAAGGAGCCTAGCCCAACCCCTGAAAAACAACCCCATACCATTATCCCTCCTCCACCAAACTTTACAGTTGGCACACTGCAGTCAGGCAGGTAACGTTCTCCTGGCATCCGCCAAACCCAGACTGGTCCATCAGACTGCCAGACAGAGAAGTGTGATTCGTCACTCCACAGAACACGTTTCCACTGCTCCAGAGTCCAGTGGCAGCATGCTTTACACCACTCCACCCAACACTTGGCATTGTGCTTGGTGATGTAAGGCTTGCATGCAGCTGCTGGGCCATGGAAACCCATTCCATGAAGCTCCCGGTGCACAGTTTTTGTGCTGTTGCTAATTCCAGAGGAAGTTTGGAGCTCTGCAGTTATTGAGTCAACAGAGCGTTGGTGACTTTTACGCACTATGCACCTCAGCAATCGTTGCACCTCCGCACTGTGTGACTTTACGTGGTCTGCCACTTCATGACCGAGTTGCTGTTGTTCCTAAACGCTTCCACTTTACAATAATACCACCTACAGTTGACCGTGGAATATCCAGCAGGGAAGAAATTCCACGAACTGACTTATTGCAAAGGTGGCATCCGATGACAGTACCACGCTTCAATTCACTGAGCCCTTCAAAATGACCCATTCTTTCACAAATGTTTGTAAATGCAGCCTGCATGGATAGCTGCTGGATTTTATACACCTGTGGCAATAGGTCTGAATGAAACACCTGAATTCAATGATTAAGAGGTGTGTCCCAATACTTTTGTCCATATAGCGTATATGCAAACTACGACACAAATATCCAAACTAGAACACATATATCCAAACTAGAACACATATTAAAACTAGAACACATAAATCCAAACTAAGAACAAATTACAACTAGAACACAAATGTCCAAACTAGAACACAAATGTCCAAACTAGAACATATATATCCAAACTACAACACATATATCCAAACTAGAATACACATATCCAAACTAAGAACACACATATCCAAACTAGAACACAAATGTCAAAACTAGAACAAACATATCCAAACTACGACACAAATATCCAAACTAGAACAAATATACCCAAACTAGAAAACATATATCCAAACTAGAAAACATATATCCAAACTAAGAACACATTAAAACTAGAACACAAATGTCCAAACTAGAACATATATATCCAAACTAGAACACACATATCCAAACTACAACACATATATCCAAACTAGAATACACATATCCAAACTAGAACACACTATACAAACTACAACACATATATCCAAACTAGAACACACATATCCAAACTAGAACACATATATCCAAACTAAGAAGACATTAAAACTAGAACACAAATGACCAAACTAGAACACATATATCCAAACTAGAACACATATATGCAAACTAGAACACATATATCCAAACTAGAACACATATTAAAACTAGAACACATATATCCAAACTAAGAACACATTAAAACTAGAACACAAATGTCCAAACTAGAACATATATATCCAAACTAGAACACACATATCCAAACTACAACACATATATCCAAACTAGAACACATATATCCAAACTAAGAAGACATTAAAACTACAACACATACTATATCCAAACTACAACACATATATCCAAACTAGAACACATATACCCAAACTAGAACACATATATACAAACTAAGAACACATATACCCAAACTAGAACACACATATCCAAACTACGACACAAATATCCAAACTAGAACACATATACCCAAACTAGAACACATATATACAAACTAAGAACACATATATCCAAACTACAACACATATATCCAAACTAAGAACACATATATCCAAACTAAGAACACATACATCCAAACTACAACATATATATCCAAACTAGAACACATATACCCAAACTAGAACACATATATGCAAACTAGAACACATATATCCAAACTAAGAACACATTAAAACTAGAACACAAATGTCCAAACTACAACACATATATCCACACTAGAACACACATATCCAAACTACAACATATATAACCAAACTAGAACACATATACCCAAACTAGAACACATATATCCAAACTAGAACACACATATCCAAACTAGAACACATATTAGCACTAGAAAACACATATCCAAACTACAACACATACATCCAAACTAAGAACACATATTAAAACTAGAACACATATATCCAAACTAAGAACACACATATCCAAACTAGAACACATATATCCAAACTAGAACACACATATCCAAACTACAACACATATATCCAAACTAGAACACACATATCCAAACTAGAACACATATTAAAACTAGAACACATATATCCAAACTAGAACACACATATCCAAACTACAACACATATATCCAAACTAGAACACATATACCCAAACTAGAACACATATATACAAACTAAGAACACATATATCCAAACTAGAACACACACATATCCAAACTACAACACATATATCCAAACTAAGAACACATATATCCAAACTAAGAACCCATATATCCAAACTAAGAACACATACATCCAAACTACAACATATATATCCAAACTAGAACACATATATCCAAACTAGAACACATATTAAAACTAGAACACATATATCCAAACTAAGAACACATTAAAACTAGAACACAAATGTCCAAACTACAACACATATATCCAAACTAGAACACACATATCCAAACTACAACATATACACTCACTGGCCACTTTATTAGGTACACCTTGCTAGTACCGGGTTGGGCCCCCTTTTGCCTTCAGAACTGCCTTAATCCTTCGTGGCATAGATTCAACAAGGTACTGGAAACATTCCTCAGAGAGTTTGGTCCATATTGACATGATAGCATCACGCAGTTGCTGCAGATTTGTCGGCTGCACATCCATGATGCGAATCTCCCGGTCCACCACATCCCAAAGGTGCTCTATTGGATTGAGATCTGGTGACTGTGGAGGCCATTTGAGTACAGTGAACTCATTGTCATGTTCAAGAAACCAGTCTGAGATGATTCGAGCTTTATGACATGGCGCGTTATCCTGCTGGAAGTAGCCATCAGAAGATGGGAACACTGTGGTCATAAAGGGATGGACATGGTCAGCAACAACACTCAGGTAGGCTGTGGCGTTGACACGAAGCTCAATTGGTACTAAGGGGCCCAAAGTGTGCCAAGAAAATATCCCCCACACCATTACACCACCACCACCAGCCTGAACTGTTGATACAAGGCAGGATGGATCCATGCTTTCATGTTGTTGACGCCAAATTCTGACCCTACCATCCGAATGTCGCAGCAGAAATCGAGACTCATCAGACCAGGCAACGTTTTTCCAATCTTCTATCGTCCAATTTTGGTGAGCCTGTGCGAATTGTAGCCTCAGTTTCCTGTTCTTAGCTGACAGGAGTGGCACCCGGTGTGGTCTTCTGCTGCTGTAGCCCATCTGCCTCAAGGTTCGACGTGTTGTGCGTTCAGAGATGCTCTTCTGCATACCTCGGTTGTAATGAGTGGTTATCTGAGTTACTGTTGCCTTTCTATCAGCTCGAACCAGTCTGGCCATTCTCCTCTGACCTCTGGCACCAACAAGGCATTTTCGCCCACAGAACTGCCGCTCACTGGATATTTTCTCTTTTTCGGCCATTCTCTGTAAACCCTAGAGATGGTTGTGCGTGAAAATCCCAGTAGATCAGCAGTTTCTGAAATACTCAGACCAGCCCGTCTGGCACCAACAACCATGCCACGTTCAAAGTCACTTAAATCACCTTTCTTCCCCATTCTGATGCTCGGTTTGAACTGCAGCAGACCGTCTTGACCATGTCTACATGCCTAAATGCATTGAGTTGCTGCCATGTGATTGGCTGATTAGAAATTTGCATTAACGAGCAGTTGGACAGGTGTGCCTAATAAAGTGGCCGGTGAGTGTATATCCAAACTAGAACACATATATCCAAACTACAACACATATATCCAAACTAAGAACACATATATCCAAACTAGAACACACATATCCAAACTACAACACATATATCCAAACTACGACACAAATACCCAAACTAGAACACATATACCCAAACTAGAACACATATATACAAACTAAGAACACATATATCCAAACTAGAACACACATATCCAAACTACAACACATATATCCAAACTAAGAACACATATATCCAAACTAAGAACACATATATCTAAACTAGAACACACATATCCAAACTACAACATATATATCCAAACTAGAACACATATACCCAAACTAGAACACATATATGCAAACTAGAACACATATATCCAAACTAGAACACATATTAAAACTAGAACACATATATCCAAACTAAGAACACATTAAAACTAGAACACAAATGTCCAAACTACAACACATATATCCACACTAGAACACACATATCCAAACTACAACATATATATCCAAACTAGAACACATATACCCAAACTAGAACACATATATGCAAACTAGAACACATATATCCAAACTAGAACACATATATCCAAACTAGAACACATATTAGCACTAGAAAACACATATCCAAACTGCAACACAGACATCCAAACTAAGAACACATATTAAAACTAGAACACATATATCCAAACTAGAACACACATATCCAAACTAGAACATATATATCCAAACTAGAACACACATATCCAAACTACAACACATATATCCAAACTAGAACACACATATCCAAACTAGAATACACATATCCAAACTAGAACACACTATCCAAACTACAACACATATATCCAAACTAGAACACACATATCCAAACTAGAACACATATTAAAACTAGAACACATATATCCAAACTAAGAACACATTAAAACTAGAACACAAATGTCCAAACTACAACACATATATCCACACTAGAACACACATATCCAAACTACAACATATATATCCAAACTAGAACACATATACCCAAACTAGAACACATATATGCAAACTAGAACACATATATCCAAACTAGAACACACATATCCAAACTAGAACACATATTAGCACTAGAAAACACATATCCAAACTACAACACATACATCCAAACTAAGAACACATATTAAAACTAGAACACATATATCCAAACTAAGAACACACATATCCAAACTAGAACACATATATCCAAACTAGAACACACATAACCAAACTACAACACATATATCCAAACTAGAACACACATATCCAAACTAGAATACACATATCCAAACTAGAACACACTATACAAACTACAACACATATATCCAAACTAGAACACACATATCCAAACTAGAACACATATTAAAACTAGAACACATATATCCAAACTAAGAACACATTAAAACTAGAACACAAATGTCCAAACTAGAACACATATATCCAAACTAGAACACATATATCCAAACTAGAACACACATATCCAAACTAGAACACATATTAAAACTAGAACACATATATCCAAACTAAGAACACATTAAAACTAGAACACAAATGTCCAAACTAGAACATATATATCCAAACTAGAACACATATATCCAAACTACAACACATATATCCAAACTAGAACACATATATCCAAACTAGAACGCATATATCCAAACTAGAACGCATATTAAAACTAGAACACATATATCACACATATCAAAACTAGAACACATATATCCAAACTAGAAAACACATATCCAAACTACAACACATACATCCAAACTAAGAACACATATTAAAACTAGAACACATATATCCAAACTAAGAACACAAATGTCCAAACTAGAACACACATATCCAAACTAGAATACACATATCCAAACTAGAACACACTATACAAACTACAACACATATATCCAAACTATAACACACATATCCAAACTAGAACACATATTAAAACTAGAACACATATATCCAAACTAAGAACACATTAAAACTAGAACACAAATGTCCAAACTAGAACACATATATCCAAACTAGAACACATATATCCAAACTAGAACACACATATCCAAACTAGAACACATATTAAAACTAGAACACATATATCCAAACTAAGAACACATTAAAACTAGAACACAAATGTCCAAACTAGAACATATATATCCAAACTAGAACACATATATCCAAACTACAACACATATATCCAAACTAGAACACATATATCCAAACTAGAACGCATATTAAAACTAGAACACATATATCACACATATCAAAACTAGAACACATATATCCAAACTAGAAAACACATATCCAAACTACAACACATACATCCAAACTAAGAACACATATATCCAAACTAGAACACATATATCCAAACTAGAACGCATATTAAAACTAGAACACATATATCACACATATCAAAACTAGAACACATATATCCAAACTAGAAAACACATATCCAAACTACAACACATACATCCAAACTAAGAACACATATTAAAACTAGAACACATATATCCAAACTAAGAACACAAATGTCCAAACTAGAACATATATATCCAAACTAGAACACATATATCCAAACTACAACACATATATCCAAACTACAACACACATATCCAAACTAGAACACATATATCTTAACTAAGAACACATTAAAACTAGAACACAAATGTCAAAACTAGAACAAAAATATCCAAACTACAACACATATATCCTAACTAAGAACACATTAAAACTAGAACACAAATGTCCAAACTAGAACAAACATATCCAAACTAGAACACATACGTATATCCAAACTACAACACATATATCCAAACTACAACACATATCCAAACTACAACACATATTAAAACTAGAACACATACATCCAAACTAAGCAACAAAAAAATCCCTGTCCCAACTATTATTATTATTATTATAGGTGAAAAGAAGTGGCTGGTGACTCCACATGTATCAGAGGAGGAATGTGGTAGTCTGCAGCCCTCCCCGGACTGGCAGAGGGGGTGGAGCAGAGACCGGGATGACTCGGAAGAGTGGGGTAATTGGCCGGATACAATTGGGGAGAAAAAGGGGGGAAATCCCCCCCCCCTAAAAAGAATGTTTTAATTTGCCATGAGCCCCCCCCCCGGACTGGTACTTGGTCCCCCATGTGCCATCTCATTTAAAAAATCCTGGAATCGCCCCTGCATGTATTTCCCTTCTCCTGGTAGGTGAAAAAAGGGTTCGTCGCCAAGTTCAAACACCAGAGAAGGGGGGGATATGTATGCCTGGTAGAGATTTGCACTCTACTGAGTGCAGTCCTCTCGTTTGTATTTAATTCTATGATTTGTATGTCTTATTGTAATGTTTTTTCACAGTTCAATTTCTATTTGTTGTTGGTCATGCTTTTTGCACTGTTCCGGGTTGCTGTAACAATGCAACTTCCTTTCTTGAGTGGATGGGGTACATCTGTAAAAAACATATATACATACCGATTTCTCACCCTCTTTATGTACGTAATAATAATAAAATAATCATTACATTCATACAGCACTTTTCTAGACACCCAAAGTGCTTCACAGTGAAGGGGGTAACTCACTTCAACCGCCACCAATGTGCAGCACCTCCTGGGTGATGCACAGCAGCCATTTTGCGCCAGAACGCTCACCACACATCAGCTTGAGGTGGAGAGGGAGGAATCAGTGAGCCAGTCATATTGGGGAGATGATTAGGAGGCCAGATGGAGAGAGCCAGATTAGGAATGTTGCCAGGACTCTGGGGAACTCCCTACTCTTTGTGATAAGTGCCATGGGGTCTTCAATGACCACAGTGAGTCAGGACCTCAGTTTAACGTCTCATCTAAAGGATGGCATCTACTACAGCCCAGTGTCCCCACCACTGCACAGGGGCATTGGGATTTGATATTTGTTGTTTTTATTAGAACCAGAGGGAAGACTTTCCCCCACTGGCCCACCAACACCACTTCTGCCAGCAACTCAGTTTTCCCGGGAGGTCTCCCATCCAAGTACTAGCTAAGCCCATACCTGCTTAGCTCCGTCATTTGGCAGAGCCAGGGTACTCTCTATCTATCCATCTATCTGTCTATCTGTCTGTCTGTCTGTCTGTCTATCTAGACACAGAACAGAACTTGTCATCTTTTGCACATCCTCTATAGGCGAGTGTTTGTCTTTACCTTGATGACGGTGTCAGGCGTAATGTCTCTGGTCTCTTTCTGAGGAGAGCTGCTCTGTGAAGGAGACACTCGGCCCGTCTTCCCCTGCTTGCAGGCCTCTGATTTACCAGACCTCACTCGAGGACGTGTGTTTCTGAAGATACTCACGATAAGCAGATTGATGGGAAACATGATGACTGAACTTTGAACTCCGATCAAAACCTGCTGCCAGGTGAACTCAATATGGCCTTGGAAATAAAGCAGAGAAGGTGCAGAGTTAACAGGATTTGATTTAAACAGATTACTTGTGATAGTACACAGTAAAAAAACACAAGCATATCAAGGTTCATGTTTATTTTAAATGTTTCTGTTCCACGGGGATCGTCAGTTCGAATCCCCGTGTTACCTCCGGCTTGGTCGGGTGTCCCTACAAACATAATTGGCTGTGTCTGTGGGTGGGAAGCCGGATGTGGGTATGTGTCCTGGTCACTGCACTAGCACCTCCTCTGGTCGGTCGGGGCACCTGTTAGGAGGGGAGGGGGAGCTGGGGGGAATAGCGTGATCCTCCCATGCGCTACGTCCCCCTGGTGAAACTCCTCATTGTCAGGTGAAAAGAAGTGGCTGGGAGGAGGCATGTGGTAGTCTGCAGCCCTCCCCGGATCTGCAGAGGGGGTGCAGCAGAGACCAGGACGGCTTGGAAGAGTGGGGTAATTGGCCGGATACAATTGGGGAGAAAAAAAAAAGGGGGGGGTTTAAAAAAAATTTGTTCAAAATGTCTGGCACCGCCGGCAGGTAACGTTGCTTGTTTGAAAGAAGTGGACCTGTTCCATGATTAGAAGACTTACAGAGAAGATTCACAAAACAAGAAAAGAAACGTTAAACCAAGAAATCTGATTTGAGATCATCTTTCTTATTGGGCGCCTGCCGCCCAGTGACTGCTGGAACAGGCTCCAGCATCCTCGCGGCCCTGAGAGCCGCATAATGGTTTGGATGATGGATGGATGAATGGATTTCTTTATTGCAGGTCACAATCAAAATGGATTATGGATGTTTTGTAAGTTGAGGGTGTAAAACTGCATTACAACTTTATGAGGTTAGATTTTTTTCTTAAATACTGTAATACAGTTATAATAATAATATAATAATGCTCATAAGGTTGTAATGCCTTATTACAGCCTTATGAGCATTATTATGTTAGATTTTTTTTTTTTTGGATTTTTCTTCCATTTTCTCCCCAATTGTATTTGGCCAATTACCCCACTCTTCCGAGCCGTCCCGGTCTCTGCTCAACCCCCTCTGCTGACCCGGGGAGGGCTGCAGACTACCACATGCCTCCTCCCATACATGTGGAGTCACCAGCCGCTTCTTTTCACCTGACAGTGACGAGTTTCACCAGGGGGACGTAGCACATGGGAGGATCACACTATTCCCCCCAGTTCCCCCTCCCCTGAACAGGCGCCCCGACTGACCAGAGCAGGCGCTAGTGCAACGACCAGGACACATACCCACATCCGGCTTCCCACCCACAGACATGGCCAATTATGTTTGTAGGGACGCCCGACCAAGCCGGAGGTAACACAGGGATTCGAACTGGAAATCCCCATGTTGGTAGGCAACGGAATAGACTGCTACACTACCCGGCACCCCAGAAAGGTTAAATCATTTGTAGGGGTAATTAGATGTGAGATGTGTACATCACATTATATTCCACCCATCCACCATTATCCAAAATGCTTATCCTGCTCTCAGGGTGACAGGGATGCTGGAGCCTATCCCAGCAGTCACTGGGCGGCAGGCAGGGAGACACCCTGGACAGGCCACCAGTAAAGTTGAAATTTGTACGGGCGGCACGGTGGCACAGTGGTTAAGATGGTCGCCTCTCACAGCAAGAAGGTCCTGGGTTCGAGCCCCAGAGTAGTCCAAACCTTGGGGGTCGTCCTCTGTGTGGAGTTTGCATGTTCTCCCCGTGTCTGTGTGGGTTTCCTCCGGGTGCTCCGGTTTCCTCCCACAGTCCAAAGACATGTAGGTCAGGTAAATCGGCCGTACTAAATTACCCGTAGGTGTGAATGTGTGTGTGTGTGCGTGTGGGTGGGCCCTGTGTGATGGCCTGGCGACCTGTCCAGGGTGTCTCCCCACCTGCCGCCCAATGGCTGCTGGGATAGGCTCCAGCATCCCCACAACCCTGAAAGCAGGATAAGCGGTTCGGGTAATGGATGGATGGATGGATGAAATTTCTAGACTTTTCATCCTGATAACATGACACAGTTCTCAGTTTAATTGTATTGTTGCTTGGTTTGGCAGAGAAGGCATTAATAGTGCTAAATATAATTGGAAAATCCAAAACTGAATGAATAACAGGTTAAGTCTTAAAGTGAGCTGTATTAAGGTATGAATAACTTCTTCATACCGAGGTCCATCGTCTGCTCTGAGGGGTCTGTGGGGATGCCCCAGAACATGATGCTGGTCAGCATGGTGCACAGCAGCAGAGACAAGCAACAGGACACTCTCTGCACACGGCTGAAGGAGCTGCTGGGGGGCCGGCTGACCACAGAGAACCAGATATGGCTGTCACGGAAGTCCCTCGCCGTCTTCGTGAAGAACAGATTACTGGAGAAGTTTGATAAGAAGTTGAAGGGTTGAACAACGCAGAGGAGCTGTCTTAAAATCACAGAGAAATATCTCAACATCAAGTTATTTCATCTGAAATAGTAATTTAAAATGACATAATAGAGCTTTCTGTAGAGAACTGCTTTCAGTGGTTTTGTCTCCTAATTGCTTGATTAACTAAAAACTTTCTGCTTCAGATTAGACAGAAAATCTTAAATCTAATGCAACTGAACTGGTTTCCAGATTTCTGGCCTTTCTAGAAAACATGATTTTATCTTGTTTCAAGAACTCTTACCAACCTGAACTATCTTTATGTACTGGCAGATATTACTTTGCTAGTTTTGGGGATTTCCCTACTTGAATATGACATATTTAGTCTTAATTTCAACATTGGATTTTTGCAGTGTGGGGAAATCAAGATTCAACATTCAAGGTTCAATAAGTGCCATTTCAACTTTACAGTTGATTTGGAATTTGTTTCGGTGTGCTCAAAGATAAGAACAGTAAATATAACACCACACAATACACACAGGGAGTGTCCACAAAAACATACCGTTACAGTTATAATTCAGTTGACGCAACCAAATGTCCCATGACCTTCAAGTGAGAAATTAAAGTACATGTGCTCAAGAAGACTATACTTGTACAATCAATGAAGGACTGAGGATGCAGATTACTGCTGCAGGTGTGTGCTACTGTGGAAGTGAGATGTTCTGGTCTTGACACTGGAGAGTCTTTTACCTAAAGGAAGATGATTAAATAGGGGGGTTGGCCAAGTGTGAGGAATCCTGAACAATTTTAAAACCTTTCCGCTGAATGTGAACCCAGCCACTGAGGGTGCACAAGTCAGTGCATTCTTAGTCCCGGTCCCCAGCTCAGATAATTGGGGAGGGTTGCATCAGGGAGGGCATCCGGTGTAACACCTTTGCCAAATCAAATATGTGGATCATAAATCGGGTATATTTCCTGCAGCACTTAAGACAGATGTCGTTAAACCACTTCTGAAGAAGAGTAATCTTGATGCGACAGTTATTGCCAACTACAGGCCCATCTCCAACTTACCATTCCTCAGCAAAATCCTTGAAAAAACCAGTTTATTCTCAAGTTAATAACTATTTAATATCTAACAACCTTCTAGGCATTTGTCAATTGGGTTTTCAATCTCACCATAGCACAGAAACAGCATTTATCAGAGTTGTGAACGATCTGCATATGAACACAGATTCTAATAAATTGTCTGTTCTTGTGCTCCTGGATCTCAGTGCTGCTTTCAACACTGTTGATCATGATATTTTGCTAGAGAGATTAGAAAAATGGGTCGGCCTTTCTGGCCCGGTTCTCAACTCGTTTAGAACACACCTTCAGGACAGGCAGTTCTTTGTGTCTATTGGAGACTTCTCCTCGGACAAAGTGGGTATAATGTGTGGGCTACCCCAAGGTTCGATTGTTGGACCACTACTATTCAATCTCTATATGCTCCCACTTGCACATGTTATACAGAAACACAAAATAAATTACCATAATTATGCAGATGATTCACAACTGTACATATCCCTATCTCCTGATGACCTAGATCCCATACGTTCCCTAATTCAGTGTATTGACGATATTACTTTATGGATGTCAGATATATTTTTACAACTGAAAAAAGACAAGACAGAAATACTTATTTTTGGTTCAAAGACTCAGAGACAGAGAATTGCAGCTCATCTCAGCTCTCTGTCTCTGGAGTGCAAAGGTGAAGCTAGAAATCTTGGTGTAATCATAGACAGTGATCTGAACTTTAAGAGCCACATCAATCATCTCAACTTCCCTGGTACCCCATACTCCCACAGAACCTCCACAGAGTGCCCTGGGGTACATGGTTGTAAGCCTTCTCCAAGTCCACAAAAGACATGTAGACTGGCTGGTCAAACTCCCATTCCTCCCTCAGCACTTCTGCAAGGGTAAAGAGTTGGTCCGTTGTTCCACAGCCAGGATGGAATTCGCATTGTTCCTCCTGGATCCGAGGTTCGACAATTAGTTGGAGCTCCCTTTCCAGCACCCGAGAGTAGACTTTCCCAGGGAGGCTGAGCAGTGTGGTGCCCCGATAATTGGAGCACACTCCCGGTCCCCCTTTTTTTAAATAATGAGAACCACCATCCCAGTCTGCCACTCCACAGGTACTGTCCCCGACCTCCATGCGACACTGAATAGACGTGTCAACCAAGACAGCCCAGCAATGTCCGGAGCCTTCAGCATCTCAGGGCGAATCTCATCCACACCCCGCGCCTTGCTACCGAGGAGCTTTTTAACTACCTCAGAGACCTCTGCCAGGGATATGGGTGGGGCTTCCCCGAGTCTTCAGACTCTACCTCCTCCACTGAGGACGTGTTAGCCGGGTTCAGGAGCTCATCAAAGTGTTCTTTCCACCTCTCGACAACATTCCCAGTCCGGGTCAGCAGTTCCCCTCTTCGGCTGAACACAGCCTGAGTCAAGCCCTGCTTCCCCTTCCTGAGTCGCCGGATGGTTTGCCAGAACTTCCTTGAGGCCAACCGAAAGTCCTCCTCCAAAGCCTCGCTGAACTCCTCCCACACCCAAGTTTTTGCTTCCTTGACCGCCGAAGCTGCAGCCTTTCTGGCCTGCCAGTACCTGTCTGCTGCTTCAGGAGACTCTGGGCCAACCAAGTCTGAAAGGCCTCCTTCTTAAGCCTGATGGCTTCGCTCACTGCCGGTGTCCACCAGCGGGTTCTTAGGTTGCCACCTCGACAGGCACCGATGACCTTATGACCACAGCTCCTGCTTGCCGCATCTGCAATAGAGGCTTTGAACATGGCCCACTCAGACTCCATGTCCCCAGCCTCCCTCGGGATACACGAGAATTTCTTCCAGAGGTGGGAGTTGAAGACCTCACGGACAGGGGCCTCCGCCAGACATTCCCAGTTCAGCCTCACTAAACATTTGGGTTTGCCAGGTCTGTCCAGCAGCCTTTCCTGCCATCTGATCTCCCCACCAGGTGGTGATCAGTTGACAGCTCTGCTCCTCTCTTCACCTGAGTGTCCAAAACATACGGCCACAGATCTGATGATATGACCACAAAGTCTATCATCGATCTTCGGCCTAAGGTGTTCTGGTACCAAGTACACTTATGAACTATCTTATGTTTGAACATGGTGTTTGTTATAGCCAATCCATGACAATAACAAGGCACCGCTTGGGTCCCGATCAGGGAGGCTGTTCCTCCCAATCACGCCCCTCCAGGTTTCTCCATTGTTGCCCACGTGAGCGTTGAAATCCCCCAGCAGAGCTATAGAGTCCCAAGGCGGAGCCCTATCCAGGAGACCACCCAGAGACTCCAAGAAGGCCAGATAGTCCAAACTGCTATTCAGTGCATGAGCACACACAACGGCCCAATCACTCGCAGTCATATAGAGGCGACCCTCTCATTCCCTGGGGAGAACTTCAACATGGCAGCGCTCAACCATGGACTTATGAGTATCCCCATACCCACCCGGTGCCTGTCACCTTGGCACTAAATCTACACCTCTCATAAACTGATATTTGCTCACTCCCCATTGCTGGAGCCACCATACCTGTCTTGACACAGGTTAAGAGCCTTGGTGTTATCGTAGATAGTACCCTTTCCTTTTCCAGTCATATAAACAATGTCTCCCAGATTTCCTTTTTCCATCTGCGAAACATCTCCAGACTATGGCATGCTTTAACACAACACTCCACGGAAGTCTTAGTCAATGTTTTGGTCACACCACGCATTGACTACTGCAATGCGATCCTGGCAGGCATCCCCTTCAAACTTATTCACTGACTTCAACTCAACCAGAATTCTGCAGCATGGAGTATTACACATTCAAAGTCCACTGAACATGTCTCTCCCCTGCTGATTCAATTACACTGGTTTCCTGTGTCACAGCGGATTAACTTTAAAACATTATTATTATCATTCAAAGCTCTTCATAATCTACCACCTGCTTATCTCACAGACCTCATTCAGACTTACACTCCCTCTCGCTCCCTGCGGTCTTCATCAGCAGGTCTACTCGAACTACCAGCCATCAACCTCAGCACAATGGGTGCCAGGGCTTTCTCCTATGCTGCACCCCAAATCTGGAACTCCCGTCCCTGTCAAATCCACTTACTGGACTCCATTACAGAATTCAAAACTGCTGTTAAAACCCACTTTTTTAACTAGTTTACTTACTTAAACTGCATTAACTTCTTGATTTAACTCCTTGCTGAGCTATGCTCTGTTGCTTATTTAGTGTTTTATTGTTGATTGTACTGATTTTTTTTTTTACTGCTTTGTTGTTTATTGTATATGATGTAAAGTGACCTTTAGTGTCATGAAAGGTGCTATTAAATGAAAAGTATTATTATTTTTATTATTAGCCACAGGATTTTTTACTGCAGATTTAAAGCATGCTGGTACTTTACACTGGTTGGTAGACTAATTAAAAATACAAGTCAGAACAGAAGCAAGTTTAGCAGCATAACATTTTTTTTTTGGCATCCCCCCCTTTTCTCCCCACTTTTACTGGGCCAATTACCCCACTCTTCCAAGCCGTCCTGGTTGCTGCTCCACCCCCTCTGCCGATCCGGGGAAGGCTGCAGACTACCTAGTCTCCACCGATACATGTGGAGTTACCAGCCGCTTCTTTTCACCTGACAGTGAGGATTTTCACCAGGGGGACGTAGCACGCGGGAGGATCATGCTATTCCCCTCAGTTCCCCCTCCCCCCCGAACAGGCACCCTGGCCGACCAGAGGAGGCGCTAGTGCAGCAACCAGGACACATACTCAAATCCGGCTTCCCACCCGCAGACACAGCCAATTGTTTCTGTAGGGACGCCCGATAAAGCCGGAGGTAACACGGGGATTCGAACCTTGGAATCCCCGTGTTGTTAGGCAACAGAATAGACCCTTACACTACCCGGACACCTGTAGCACACCATTTTTTAAGTGGCTGAGGACACAAGATCAGGGCCTGCAGCTTTCCTACTGTTCTAATTGTGCAGCAGACACCTGACCTCATGCTCTCCAATCACAAAAGGTGGACTCAGGGGGCTTCCACTGTAGGCAGACTCTGTTGGTGGCTCGGGGTTTTATCAATACAGCATTAGAATTCATTAAGTTTGGGGTCCGCGGTAGTGTAGCAGTCTAAGCATCGGCTTTGTGTCGATGCAGTTGCCCACTGGGGCCCGGGGTTCGCGCCCCGGTCTCATCAGATCCGACTATGGCCGGACTCAACGAAGAGCAATAATTGGCGACGCTGTCTTCAGGAGGGGGGTGGAGTCGGCTTGTGTTCGTCACATGAATGCGTCTCTGGGTGTGGGGAAAAGCAGTGGTTCGGCCTGGATTCACCTTGTCACGAAAGTGGCGTGGCGTTTCCTTCCAGACTGCCGGCCGGAGAGGCGCAGTTGGTGAACGCATGCAGTACTAGGGTGGGTGTTTAAACTAAAAAAAAATAGGGATCGATTGGCCACTAAATTGGGAGAAAAAAGGGAAAAATCAGAAATAAATTTATTAAAAAAAAAAAAGAATTCATTAAGTTCATCAGGGAGTTTGGGGTCATCATTACAGGCTGTGTTTTTGGCTTTATAGCTCAGTCAGTGATGATTACAATGCAGTTGGATTCCTTGGCATTTTTACAGGGGATCCCGTCTGCTCTTACCTAAATCTCCTCAAATCCATGTCCGTGGCAACTGGGAAAACTTTGTCCAATGTACACTCTGCCATATCGATGGCCAGCCAGGAGTTACATAGAAAATGCCATTTCTGTCCGGTCTCCAGATCCTGCACCATAACCTTGTTGATGTACCTGCACATAAATGCAACTGTTCTTATTTGGTCCTTCAGAAAATCATACGCATCAATCTCATCTTATGTAGTTCTCTTGTCTTTAATTAGTTGTGTGAGTTTGTACCATGCAGGGTGTGTTCCTGAGTTATCGTGCCACAGTCGGATGCTGTGCAGCTCTCCCAGAGAGAAAGCCGTAGTCAGCAGGAACAAGTCCGTACCGCCTCGCTCAAACACTGGCTTCTCTCCGTCTGTCAGGTGGTGAGGCTCACTCTCTCCCTCTGTACCCAGCAAAGTCACTGTAACCTGAAATAAGATGTCCACGTTGTACTGGCCAGTATGGAAAATATCATGACCATGATAATCATAAGAAACTGTACATGATATTGATAGTACATAAAAATACCATGTTTAAGAATGCAGCTGTGCTTCATCACATTGAACTGTTTGGTAATGTAAAGTACAATATCAAACCAAAACTAGATTTCAAAAAATACTCACTAAAATATTTTATACCTCATTAGGACATAAATACTTGGATTATGTCTCTTATGGGAGCAATGTCGAAGGTACTGTGTAAGTATGTGGTGTGTGGTGAAAAAAGGTGTGCACATAATTTCGTGCTACAGAAACAGCAAAAAGGTCATCAAATTCTGGACAGCTTATAGTTTAAAGCTGAAATCCGACTTTTCTCCATCAATAACTTCTTGTTTTCTCCATTTGAAAGGTGGAGGTGATGTGGTGGTGGTGTTGGACAGACAGTCAGTCTGCCATTAAAACAGTGTTGTGATATAGTGGATGTAGGAGACACAGAGAAACAGACCTGTTGACACTGATTTTCTGGGACTACAAACCAGGTGTAGCAGGACTACAAACAAGGTGAAGCAGGACTACAAACCAGGTGTAGCGGGACTACAAACCAGGTGTAACAGGACTACAAACCAGGTGTAGCAGCCATTGTGGCAGGTTTGCCAACAGCTCAGCAGTAAGCAGTTCCCACCCTTGTAGAAATGGATCCTGGGATCAAAGCTAACACACACAGTCTGATGAATTACAAACTACATCACACTATATGGGAACACTGTTGTACAGTCATGCTGGTTGTCATGGACACACCGGCATCACGTTTCAATCTTTCTTACTGCTGGAGTTTTTTCTAACACGTGTTTGCTGCTGTATCAGTGAAAAATCCCTGATTTACAAGGGAGATTACAAGGGATCTCATGGGAAAAGACACATGACCATCAGTACAAGTCAAGTCAAACTCATTTGTATCACCCTGAAACACAGTCAAATCACATGGGGCTCGACAATCACATAAAGCAGGGGTGCCCACTACGTCGATCGCGATCGACCAGTAGATCGCGAAGGCAGTGCTGGTAGATCTCCATGACATTCCAAAAAAACTTTTTTTTCCCCAAGACATTAGCCTATCATCTGTCCTCCATTTGGCATTTGCCTTTTGATTGACGTAAAGGACGGCCAGTCTGCTGTTGCCTAAAACCAAAGATTCTAGAGTGGAACCTAAAACTTTGTTACATTAGGTTACCATAACAACCAGAGCCCTTCTCGAATGTACCTTGAAGTTCACATGCCCACAACGTGTGCTAACGCAGAACTGCATCGAGCTAGCTAGTTCAACTCTCTAAAAAAAATTCTACTAAAAAGTGAAACAAAACAAAAATGAGTGGGGGAGCCGGACCTAGCAAGAAACAAAAAACGTACCCTTTCCATGTGGAATGGGAGGAGGACTTTTTTTCCACCATGTCTTATTCCAAATGTGTTTGTCACATCTGTCAGTCTAGCATTGCTATCCCAAAGAAAGGAAACGTGGAGAGGCACTTTCGAACTGTTCATAAAAATTATGACAATGACTTCCCTCCGAAAAGCGAGCTGAGAAAGAGAAAGGTAAGGGAACTAAAATCGCAGTTAATGTTGCAGCAGTCACTTTTCACGCAGCCGAATTCAAAGGCAAAGGCAGCCACCGAAGCATCTTTACGGGTGAGTCACTCCATCATTAAGCATAAGAAGGCCTTCCAAGATGGAGAGATGATGAAAGAGGCCTTCCTTGAGGCAGCAGATTCGTTGTTTCGGGACTTTAAAAACAAATCAGAAATAATATCTTCAATCAAAGCTCTCCAGTTATCAAGAGATTCCGTCACAAGGCGCTGTGAAGTGATGGGCGGTGATTTGACACAGCAGCTTTGGAGGGACATCGTGGACTGCGAGTGTTTCTCACTACAATTGGACGAGTCTACGGACATAAGTGATACGGCCCAATTGTGCATTTTCATTCGCATGGTGTTTCAAGATATGACTGCAAAAGAGGAGCTGTTAACAATACTAGCCATGAAGGAACACACGCGGGGAGAGGACATTTTTCAGATCTTCAACAACTTTGTGGATAAAATCCAGTTCCCAGTGTGTAAACTGGTGTCAGTCACCACGGACGGTGCGCCTGCTATGGTGGGCCGCTCCAATGGATTTATTGCCAAGTGCAGGGAGGACGATGCTTTCCTGGACTTCCTTAATTACCATTGCATAATACACCAACAAGCATTATGCGCAAAATGCTAAACATGAAAGAGATCATGGATGTGGCAACCAAACCCGCCTGTTCTCTTTGAGCGAGGTCTCTTCAAAGACGGTTGTTTGGTACACATTTGGAAGAGGCCGACTGTAACTACTCTGGCCTCTTGCTACACACTGACGTGAGAAGGCTTAGTAGAGGGAGATTCTTGCAGAGATGTCGAGAGCTCTGTCCGGAGATTAAGGAGTTTCTCCTTATCACTAAACATGCGGAACACAAGCAACTTAATGACAATCAGTGGCTGCTAGACTGCGTTTTTAACTGATTTAACCAACATGTTGAACGAGCTTAATTTAGAGCTGCAAGGAAAAGACAAAAGCGTGGTAAACATGATCAGCTCAGTTAACGCTTTCAAACGGAAAATGCAACTTCTGTCCTCAAAGTTGCAGCACCGTGATTTGGGAAACTTCCGAAACCTCGCAGCAGAGCTGGAGAAGCAAGGGAGGGCGTGTGCGCAACTTGACAGTGCATGCTACACAGAGCAGATTGAAAATGTCCGATCAGACTTTGACAAACGGTTTCAAGACTTTGCTTTGCTCGAGCCAATCGCTACATTTATGTGCTACCCATTTGGGGAAGATACAGAGGTGGATTCCCTCGCCTCAAAAATGGCATCACTGTTTCACCTGAACTCGTCTGCAGTGGAGGATGAGATGCTGACAGTACAGGCTGACATTCAGCTTAAGTCCAGGGCGCACGGAGAGTTTTGGAACTTAATTACAGAGGACAAGTACCCAAACATGAGGAAATGCCCAACCTCCTTGACGGCATTATTCGGCTCTACTTATTTGTGTGAGTCAGCCTTTTCTCACATGAAGATTATCAAGTCCAAATACCGTTCCACCATGACAGATGATCATTTGGAGGCCTGCTTGAGGCTGGCTACCAGCAGCTACTGTCCGAACTATGCAACCCTGTCTGACTCCCTCCAGTGCAGGTCATCCTCAGAGTAGAGAGGTAGAGATCACAAATCTATTTACCACAGCTGTAAAGGTTCATGCAGTGATGCAATTTCAACATAGTGTAGTAGCAAATGCTTGGTATAATTATTGCCTGTGTAAGGTTCAATATAAATGCAAATCCACTGCAATACTGTATATGTAACACAACATGTATATAAATACACACACTGCATATAAATGTTCATATATATGTAAAACATGTATTGAGTATTTTTATTATTATTTTTAATATGAGTAGATCATTTTGACCTGGTCATTTTAAAAGTAGCTCACGAGTCAAAAAATTGTGGGCACCCCTGACATAAAGCATTCTCAACATCCGGATTGTCAACAAGGCATCCAAAATCATAGGCAACCCACTCCCCTCAGTTGAGTCTACATACTAACCGGACTGTAAATCCACTCCCCTCAGTTGAGTCTCTACATATTAACCAGACTGTAAACCCACTCCCCTCAGTTGAGTCTACATACTAACCAGACTGTAAACCCACTCCCCTCAGTTGAGTCTACATACTAACCAGACTGTAAACCCACTCCCCTAAGTTGAGTCTATGTACTAACCGGACTGTAAATCCACTCCCCTCAGTTGAGTCTCTACATACTAACCGGACTGTAAACCCACTCCCCTCAGTTGAGTCTACATACTAACCAGACTGTAAACCCACTCCCCTAAGTTGAGTCTATGTACTAACCGGACTGTAAATCCACTCCCCTCAGTTGAGTCTCTACATACTAACCAGACTGTAAAGCGAGCAAAGAAGATCATCGCCAACTCCTCACATCCTGCTCATCACCACTTCCATCTCCTTCCCTCAGGGAGGCACTACAGGTCACTGTCAACTAAGACTAAACACTTCACAAACAGTTTTTTTTCTCCCTAGACACTCTGAATTCCTCCCTATAGTCCCTCCTCACATACCACTGACATAAACACCACCATTCACCTGACTGCTATGTGTGATGTGTTTATTTCTGTTATTGTGTAACTGTATTTCTGTTATTGTGCAACTGTATTGTTATTGTGTAACTGTAATTCTGCTATTGTGTATCTGTATTGTTTGTGATAACATGTGGAGTGTCTGTTGTTGTCCATGTATGTGTTGTGCTGAAGAGTTTAATGTGTACCAAAAACAAATTCCACCGGCCTTGGTTGCGTGGCTAATAAAACACTCTAATCTATTCTAACATAATGTAAACAGAATAAACGACAATATGCAATACCCTCCACTGACCTGAGAGGAGGTGGAGGCGCCACGTCGGTGCCCGGTGTTAACAGTTAGCATGTAGCGATATTCAGCCAAGGGGTCATTGTCCTCAAGCACAGTTATCTTGACCTGTATGGTAGATGAAGCAAACACAAGTCAAGTAAACGGGGATCTGCAATTCTAGTCGAAGAAGAAAAGGTCAACACGCTAATCACTGCTGAATGTCATATTACTCAACTATACACCACAATGTTGTGATGGAGGGAATTTAGATCACACGGTGTGTATTGCTGCTTACCTTAGCCGAGTCCTGGATGTCTTTCCTTCGAGCCCAAACAACTACCATGAGATAAGATGCAAAAATGGCGCCAACAAAAGAAACCACCACAGGATTGTTTGTGAACGTTGCAAACAGCTCGGCGGTGCGTGACACGTCCACCAGGTTTGGCATAACGAAGAACGAGCTCCCAAAGAAGGTTAAGTGGTTGCAGAGGCACTGGGTGACCCGCGGTGTGGTGAGAGGACCCACCTGTCATAAAAACAAGAGGGCTGGACTTGACTTCTGCCTTCTTCTTCAGAACACGAGGAGGGTCTGCATGTCAGATATAACACATACCCTGCAGCCAGCCTCACTCCACGAAGCCAGGGTCTCATTCCAGTACCTGCACTGAGCAGCCACCGGTGTGATGGCAACGGAGGCATTTACAGATCTGATGCCCCCCTCCACGATGGGCTTTACCACCAGATAATGGAGCCCCACATCCCCTCCTCTCTCCCTGGGACCCAACACCCAGATGTATCTCTCCTCTGAGGAAAACAAACAAAGTGTAATGCACCCAGATATATAATAACACACACACACACACACAACATACACACACACACACAATACACACATACACCCACAACCACACACACACACACACACACCATACACACATACACCCACACTCCCCCCCCACACACACACACACATACCCACACACACACACACACACACACACACACACACACACACATACAAATACACACACACCCCACACACCCACACACATACAAATACACACACACCCCACACACCCACACACTACAAAAGTTTGTGTATGCTTGAAATGTGAATTTCAAACTGCTGCATCCATCGCAGATGTGCTGAGCTGGTCTGGCGGTACCTTCTTTAACTTGCTGTCGGGGCAAACGAGTCTGGGCCAGGTATGTGTCATCACTGGGGTAATCCAAATACCCCAACAACAGTTTGAGAGGAATATTATCGGAGGGCTCCAGTTTCAGCACCAGTGTCACGTCAGGCGAGGGAATGTCAATTATTACTGTGCTGTAATTTCCCAAGTCCAGGACGCTGACGTTCTCCTGTCCTTCCGCCAGTCTCGGCAGGAGAATCTGAGTCCCAGGAGACACATTTGTGTCCACAGATTAATCAAAATGTGGGAAAAAGATTACTCTGCATGGTCAGAACACTGATGCTAATCCAGTGTGGCTGCATCTGCACGATGCTGCATGCCAAGTGAGTTCTGTCATACCTCTATCTCCTCAGGCAGGTTCTCCACAGGAATGATGTCACCGCCGACTCGTGCAAGAGAGACGGATGCCACGACGCCGCTGATGTTTTCTTTACTCCAGGAATATGGATTCCTCTCAAAACTCATCATCTGTGTCAAGTAACAGAGAGGACGTTACTGGCCAGGAGGACTATGTATTATGCATGTATTACATATGTATTATGTATGTATTACATATGTATTATGTATGCATTATGCATTATGTCTTCATGTTTTCCAAAAACACCAGTCAATCAAACATACAGTAGTTCTGAATCACATCTATCGACCTCGTTGGACAGACCTACGCTCCAGAATATCTCCCTTTTTTTTGTTGTATCTGGCCAATTACCCAACTCTTCCGAGCCGTCCCGGTCTCGGCTCTGATCCGGGGAGGGCTGCAGACTACCACATCTCTCCTCCAATACATGTGGAGTCACCAGCCACTTCTTTTCACCTGATAGTGAGGAGTTTCACCAGCGGGATGTAGAGTGTGGGAGGATCAGGCTATTCCCCCCAGTTCCCCCTCCCCCCTGAACAGGCGCCCTGACTGACCAGAGGAGGCGCTAGTGCAACGACCAGGACACATACCCACATCCGGCTTCCCACCCGCAGACACGGCCAACTGTGTCTGTAGGGACGCCAGACCAAGCCGGAGGCAACACAGGGATCACCGGTTCGATCCCCGTGTTGGTAGGCAACGGAAGAGACTGCCACAACACCCAGATGCCCAGAATATCTCCTTTTTCAGAGAACTTTCTGAACTAGACATTATGAAACAATGCTTTTCATCAGTGGAAACAGGTCTTCATCAGGATATGTGTCAGCTCCACCTTTAACAGCGTGCAGAACTTACATCCTTCTGACTGAAGCAACACGTGTGCACATCAACTTTAACAACGTGCAGAACTTAAATCCTTCTGACTGAAGCAACACGTGTGCACATGCTGTGTGCCAGCCTGTCACTTCCCCCTTCATGTTCATCCTGAACATGAGCATCAACTTTACGGAAATGACTGCAGGTGCTCATTTAAAAGGACAGCTTGTGTTGTCCCATATTCTCTCTGACGAGATAAAAATAATAAGAGGCTACTATTACTGCCCTTCAGTCAAACGAGTCTTCTTGTATATCTGTGACCTTTCACACATCAAACAAGAAGACATGTAGTCTAGTTTTAAACATTACTGATATTCAATATGTGGTGTTGAAACCATCAGTCTGACATTTATCATGTTTTGAGGTAAAACCAGGCGGTGCAATTCACCTACAGCTTGGGTTAAAGTTGTGTATTTTTAAGTTAAATCACATGTGTGTGTGGATTTTGTAATTAACAGTTAGTAACACAACCAATCTCCTTCTAGTTCTTAAACGATCTACAGCAACTCAAGGTCTTTTTTATTTGGCTAAGCACATTTCTTTTCATTTGACATTATTTTATATTCTGTTTTATCGTTTAGAGATGGGGATGGGGGGGTAAAAATATCGGGGGTGCTAGTTTCTCATAGGGGTGGGAATCTTCCGGAATCTCATGATTTGATTTGACTTCGATTCTTGGGGTCACGATTCGATTCAAAAGGATCCAAGATTCAAAATGGATTCCAGACTTGGTACATAGGGGGGGCTAATTTCAGGATCTCCTCCAGTCCGCTGTGCGTTAAGAAAGGACCTCCTCCAGGCTGCTGGGAGCTAAGAGAGGCAGTGTCACAGATTATGGCATGAGAGTAGACCATCTGAACAAGTTATATGAACTGACTGCAATAATGTGAACACACAAAGGCAAAGCTCACGTTCCTCAGTAAAAACCCACATGATGGTGTGTGGTACTTTGGCTCAGTTGTTTGGATCATAAATCTAAAGCCTTCATTGTGGACTACACTGTAGGGCTTCATTGTGGACTACCCTGTAGGGCTTCATTGTGGACTACGCTGTAGGGCGCAGGTCTTGTGAAATGAAACAGGTGATGGATCTAGTTATTATTTGTTTTTCCCGGTCAGAACTGGCTGGGGTTTGGTTCAGAACTGGCTGGGGGTTTGGTTCAGAACTGGCTGGGAGTTTGGTTCAGAACTGCCTGGGAGTTTGGTTCAGAATTGGCTAGGGGTTTGGTTCAGAATTGGCTGGGTGTTTGGTTCAGAACTGGCTGGGAGTTTGGATCAGAATTGGCTGGGAGTTTGGATCAGAATTGGCTGGGAGTTTGGTTCAGAACTGGCTGGGAGTTTGGCTCAGAACTGGCTGGGAGTTTGGTTCAGAATTGGCTGGGAGTTTGGTTCAGAATTGGCTGGGAGTTTGGTTCAGAACTGGCTGGGAGTTTGGTTCAGAACTGGCTGGGAGTTTGGTAAAGTGGTGCAGTGTGTGTTGGTTGTGTGTTAATGTTGCAGGAGGTCGTTGTTCCACTTCTTTCAACTCTGGGTGATGGCGTATGATGTGAGACCTAACACTTGTAGTGTTTCTGAAATACTGAACTTTCGTTTTGCAGATCTTGTGTATTGAATGAGTCGTGTCGAGCCCCATCTTCCCCGGGAGGCTGTAAAATTCTAAATGCCCCCAAACTTTTGTCTTCAATGATGACGGACCGGCTGAATCTGTTGCTGCTTCATTTTTAGAAAGGCTACCAACAGCTAATGTGAGCAGCGACTGAGTAGCCACTGTGGTGTTTTCCGGAAGCCAGGACAGGTGTGCAGCAAGTCAACAGTGCCAGCAGCAAGCAGGCTACTTAAGACTGAACAAAACCTTTTTAAAAACCAATTTTTGGGATTTGTGAATCGATTCAGAATAATAGAAGATATGAATCACGATTCTTACGTGAATCGATTTCCCCTAGCCTTAGTTTCTCAGCCTCACAGAGCGGACCTCTTCTGTACGTCTCTGAGGTTATTCATCATGTCAGTGTTCGTTTTTTCAGTTTTTCTTCCTCCTAAACACGGAGCTGTCCCTGCTTCATCATCTGGGAACCTGGATGTCCCAGATGGTTGACCAACGTACCGTTTCTACGGTATACGATGAACTGTTCAGATTCCCACCAAGATGCACATGCTCACCCTCACGTCCAGCGGCTCATCTGGTGCCAGCAAGTCAGCCGGCAGCGGAGGAAAAGAAAAGCGGGCGGAGGTCTTCGTCTGGGTGCCTATACTCTGGTTCTGCATGGAGTCTGAAGACACTCTGCACAGCACGAACAAGCAAAAGACCACAGAAAGTAAAAACTCGAAAACCTGGTTTTGTTGTGTAATGGATTTTCTCCTCATGTACACACTTTAGACCATGATCACACACGTCTTACCTGTTGACGTACACACTGATCTGACCAGCACGGATGACTGCGGGCTCGCCATTCACAGGTTTCCCACTCAGAAGTGCACTCTGAACATTGTTCATCCCAGTAAGAAGTAAATCAGAGACTTTTTTCTAAAAGAGAAAATGTATTTCATAGTACTTATATATTTCATAGTACTTGATAAAAGTATTTCCATGACTGAAGGAAAAAAAAAGAATAATTTCATCAAATATTTGCATTCCTTCCCTCCAACCCAGCCACTGAGGATGCACAAGCCAGTGCATTCTTAGTGCCGGTCCGAAGCCCGGATAATTGGGGAGGAGAGGGTTGTATCAGGAAGGGCATCCGGCGTAAAACCTTTGCCAAATCAAATATGTGTAGATCCTAAATCAGATTTCCATAAAGGATTTGTCGAGACCCAGGTTACCAACAACTGCGACTGGTACTGCTGGCCAACAGGGTGCCGGTGGAAACTATGCTACTGTTGGGTGAAGGAGAAGGGGAGGGGGAAGGCATGTCCAGAGGCAGTGGGAGAGGAGGAAGGGCAGGAGTGTGGAGGTGAGAGTTGGAACTTTGAATGTTGGCACTATGACTGGTAAAGGGAGAGAGCTGGCTGATATGATGGAGAGAAGAAAGGTAGGCATACTCTGTGTGCAAGAGACCAGGTGGAAGGGGAGTAAGGACAGGAGTGTTGGAAGTGGGTTCAAGCGTTGGAGGTGGGAATGAGAGGAGAAATGGGGTAGGGGTAATTCTGGAGGAAGAGTATGTGAAGAGTGTCCTGGAGGTGAAGAGAGAATCAGACAGAGTGATGAGTATGAAGCTGGAAATCGAAGGTGTGATGATGAAGGTTATCAGCGCATATGCCCCGCAAGTTGGGTGTGAGATGGAAGAGAAAGAAGAATTCTCGAGTGAGTTGGATGAAGTGAATTATGAACAACATCATTCATTTCAGTTCATTTCAGCATTCTAATGGAGAGCGGTGTTCTTACATTGGAAGACACATTCAGGATGTTACTGGCTGCCTCTACGATGGGCGTGGCTGCTTCGGCCACGTCATCTTCATCTTCATCACCAGCCTGACTTTCACTGATGGACTGGAGGGAAGAACTGAGGTTTGCCAACAGCGAACTAGCCTCAACCTGGAAGTTAAAGATGACAACAAACAATATTACGCTTGGTTTGTTTTCTGCAGATCAAATATGCACCAAAAATACTTTTTCAAACGTGTTCTGAAGCTGTTCAGTCTTGATGTTGCAGAAATGTCTGGGTTGTAAAAACAATTACAAATGTTGAGCGCAGCCATCCTCACACCATCATGCTGTCAAATGCATGAAAGTTACCCAATGAAAACCAGCTGAGGTGGTCAACCAGGCAGACAGGTTAGATTAAATATCTACTCTACTTTTTTTAATGCACCACGTGTCTGGAACAACCTCCCAGAAAACTGCAAGTCTGCTATAACTCAGTTCTTTTAAATCAAGGCTGAAGAACTTCATGTTTGCCGCTGTCTACAATTAAATAATCCCCCCCTTTTTCTCCCCAATTCACCCTTCGCTAAGCCACGCCCCCGAAACGCAGACTGGCCAGTCACAGCACAGCATAGGACAGGCTCCGGCAGAGGTCCGACACTTTCATGGCGGCACTCTGTTGACTCCAATGCAAAAGTTTCAGTTTCATTTTCGAGCTGGTTTTGTGGACTTAGCTAGTTATGGTTAAACGTTGTGCCTGGGGCACTTGTAACGGTGACACTCGTTACTCGGAGAGGTTGGAAGGAGATGTTTTTTTATCCTTTCCAAAACCAAAATCAAACCCTGAAAAGTAGAAACCCTGAAAAGAAGAAGCGTAACCGAGTCGTGTGATGTGCTACTTCAGTACGATTTAAGAACAAATATTACTGCGACCAATACAGAAAATGGCAGATGAACATTTAATATCCAGAATTCCTGTGAATTCCTGGGAGTGCCTTACAGACACTCCCACTGACTGTCCCTGTAAGAAACTGACCACAGTTTTGAACACTGACCCTCCACGCTCCAGCGACATTCTCGGTTTTGACCCAGTTTGGTTATAGAATCAAGTGTACTGCACCTGAGCGGCGGGTGTTAGCTCATCTGCCAGCTTGGTGAGGCCTGCGACCGCTAGCGCTGTCACATGCACTTCCTGTGTCCTGTTGGTGGGGGACTCCAGCAGAACCAATGTCATTCTGGTGAGCATCTGTTCTCTGAGCTAAAAGACATGAAAGACATTAACATCACACCCACATCCATCATCTTCTTCTTCTTCTTCTTTCGGTTTGTTCCCTGTTTCTCAGGGGTTGCCACAGTGGCTCTTATAGTTTCCATCGGTACCCTGTGAGGGCGCAGCACCAAAGGCGGCCTCGACTGATCCGGTAGGGTCTTGTCAATCTGCATGATGATTTGGCAAAATCTTACATCAGATGTCCTTCCTGACACCACCACTAACCCTGTGGATGGGGGCACAGGTGAGTGCTGGATGCCATCCCAGTATTCATGGACTTACACCCAGGTCCGTCACCATCCAGCATCATTTTTCCAAAACATGAATATTAATGACCAACTTCACCAGAAAAGACATTTGTATCTCATAAAATTGCAAAAACAAACAGATGAGTCCTTGATTATGTTTGTGGTCCGACATAGGCAGCGGGGTCTGTATATGTCCTCAAGTGACGGTCGCTGTGTGCCAGTGGTTTTCTGTGCTGACTTCATCACTCTCTGCAGAGCTTTCTATCAGCCACAGTGCAGCTGGCACACCACACTAAGATGCCATAAGTGAGGATGCTGTCTATGGAGCAGTGATAGAAGGACACCACGGTGCAGCTGGCACACCACACTAAGATGCCATAAGTGAGGATGCCCTCTATGGAGCAGTGATAGAAGGACACCAGCAGCGGCTGGGACACCACACTAAGATGCCATATGTGAGGATGCTGTCTATGGAGAAGTGATGATGCCCTCTATGGAGCAGTGATAGAAGGACACCAGCAACAGCTGGAACACCACACTAAGATACCATAAGTGAGGATGCCCTCTATGGAGAAGTGATAGAAGGACACCAGGCACTTAACAGCTACACTATATTGCTCTGTTTGTGCCAGGGGACCCGATCCTTGGGGTGGACCAACTTCTGGTGCAGCGTGCTTTGGGGTTGAAAGCAACTGAGACGCGGTCTTTTGAAAATACACGTCTCAGCCTTTCCGACACTCCTGCCACATACGGAATCACCAGACAGCTGTTGTCCTTCTCCTCTCTTCGATTGGCTGGTGCACTGTTTGGGCATCTTCCTGACTTTGAGAAACGCCCAGTTAGGATAACCACACTTAACCAGGGCCTGTTTAATGTGGGACTTCTCTCCTTTCCCAGCTGCTGTGTGGGGACGTTGTCAGCTCGGTGGTACAGCGTCCTGATGACTCCTAGTTTGTGCTACAGTGGATGATGAGAGTCAAACCTTAAGTACTGATCAGTATGTGTTGGTTTACGGTAACATCAACAATCAAATGCCCCCATCACCATCTGTAATTTCACAGTGTAAGAAGACTACCCTGTCATGTTTCACATCCTCCCTGGTGAACTTGATGTGGTGTCCACAGAGTTAATGTGGTCGGTGAAACGTGGTACATCCTGAGATTTAATTTTAACCCAGGTGTCGTCCACAAATCTGAACCAATGGCTAGTTGGTGTCCCTGGATAGGACATCAGAGCCTCTTTTCCTACTACTACTACTACTACTTTCAGCTGCTTCCGTTAGGGGTCGCCACAGTGGATCATCCGTTTCCATTTCTTCCCGTCTTCTGTGTCTTCCTCTGTCACACCAGCCACCTGCATGTCCTCCCTCACCACATCCATAAACCTCCTCTTTAGCTTTCCTCTTTTCCTCTTCCCTGGCAGCTCCATATTCAGCATCAGAGCCTCTTTTCCACTTCCTCCATACAAGTTGGCCACTACAGGTGAGACTGGGGGACCCATAGCAGACCCATGCCTCTGCCTATAGTACTGCCCCCTGTATGTGAAGTACGTGGACTGAAGACACAGCTTCAGGAGCAGACACACCTGCTCAGTGTTAAGGGTGGTGCTATTGCTAAGGGTGGGGTCGTTTTGTAATTTCATACAGACTACCTCCACTGCTTCATCAACAGGAACGCAGGAGAAGAGAGACATAACATCATAAGAGACCATTGTTTCATCCTCCTCCATGATGACGTCCCTCACCTTATCAACAACATCCACAGTGTTGTGAATGTGACGTTCATTACTGCCTACCAACGGGTTCAGAACAGATGCCAGAAACGTAGAGAGGTTATAGGTCACTGACTGAATCATACTAACAATAGGCCAGAGTGGCACATCCTGTTTATGTATCTTAGGTAACCCATACAGACTAGGTGTAGCGCCCCCTGGTTATAATCTGTGGTACAACATTCTGTCAGTAGCATTGTCCTGTTCTAACAGCCTCAGACAATCTACCACCTTTTTCTTGTAACCACTGCCTGGATCTGGTTTCAGGGGCTCATAAGTATTCATGTTGCAAGTAACGTCATAACTCTCTCATGATAGTCTGTCTGGTTTAATACAACAGTGCATCTGCCTTCGTCTGCTGGAAGGATGATGATGCTATTGTCCTTACTGAGAGTCGTGAGAGCTTTCCTCTCATCTCTGCTGATGTTGGACGGTGGCGCCTTCGCATTGCTGTTGCAGGCTGTAACTTTCATTTGCAGTTGCTCAGCTGTGTAGTGGGTCTACGGGGTGGTGGCTCCATGTTGTTTTTTCGGCTGGGCCCGACCAGGCCCCATGGGCCAAGGCCTGGCCACCAGACGCTTGCCAGCGAGCTCCCTTCCCAGGTGTGGCTCCAGGAGGGGGCCCCCGTTTCCCTTTTCCAGGCGAGGCGCTGTAACTCTGCTGGTGTAATTTCATTGGGTTTCTTGGGAATCACTCTTAGTCTGGCCCCTCCCCTGGGACCGATTTGCCTTGGGAGACCCTACCAGGGGCTGTTGCCCCGACAGCACAGCTCCCAGGATCACCGGGACACAAAGCCTTCACCATGTTAAGGTGTTGATTCTCAGAGGGCATGAGTGACATGTCATGAATAAAAGCAAAACGATTCAGTTCGCAGCGTTTTGGCACGTGGAAGCCTGTATTTCTTTAATGGTGGATAGAAACTCATTCTATCTTAATTATTTTGCCCTTTGACCTCGAACTAAATGTCTAAATCTGAACTGTTCAGTAAAAGTAATGGATGGGATCGGTACTTGTTATCGACCGATTATTATAGCCTTGTACTTGGAATCGGTATCGGTAAAGACATATGGGTGTATCTCTGACGAACTATAAATGAAATATTAACTAAAACATGGAAACCACCAAAGTCTCAATCGCCATACTTTCAGCTCAGTCATGGCCTTCATTACCTTCTTCCTCGCATCCTGCTGGTCTTGGTTGGACTCCATGTTGAGCATGTCGGACACGGAGGTGAAGATCTGAGCCAGAGCTTCTCCAGACAGAAGACCTTGTTGCTCCAGCTGGGTTACAGAACCCTGGACTGCGGTCTGCAGAGATTCTACCGACGAACTGCTCTGACTTCTCTGCACCTTTAGCAAGGTAAGAAAAAGTGTTTTGAACCATCTGCTGTAATGAGTATGTGTATGTATGTATTACTCTGTTGATGCTCACTCTCACAACAACCCAACACGTTACTCCAGATACTCTTTTCTGTTTGGTTTGGCTCCCGGTTCCAGACCGTTTACATCATTTACAGCCCATTCACCATCCAATGCATCCAGGTTTAATTTATGTTTGACTCAAGTTCAATTAGTTTTTTTTGGGGGGGGGGGATTCCCCCCATTTTTCTCCTCAATTGGACTTGGCCAAATACCCTATTTTCCAAGCCATCCCGGTCTCTGCTCCACCCCCTCTGCTGATCCGGGGAGGGCTGCAGACTACCACGTCTCCTCCCATACATGTGAAGTCACCAGCCACTTCTTTTCACCTGACAGGAAGGAGTTTCATCAGGGGGACGTAGCGCATGGGAGGATCACGCTATTCCCCCCAGTTCCCCCTCCCCCCTGAACAGGCGCCTCGACCGACCAGAGGAGGCGCTAGTACTCCTGCAGATCCTGTCGTACTAAGTTCATATCTACGCAATGAGTCACTGACAGTTCGTTATTACAGCTTTTGAGACTATCTCTCTTGATACTTTGACTAAGTTCGTGTCAGCTTCTAAACCCACTGCTTGCCTACTTGATCCCTTACCAGCAAAACTTTTTAAAGACCTCTGGCCTTTTCTTGGACCTACAATGCTAGACATCATTAATTTATTTCTTACTACTGGCATTGTTCCCAGCAGTTTTAAGACAGCTGTGGTTAAACCTCTACTTAAAAAACCGCACCTTGATCCAGGGTCTCTTAATAACTATCGGCCAGTCTCTAATCTTTCATTCTTCTCTAAAGTACTAGAGAGAGTTGTGTATCAACAACTTTTGACCCATATAAAAGAAAACGATCTATATGAACCTTTTCAGTCGGCTTTCAGACCCTGTCACTCCACTGAAACTGCTCTGACCAGAGTGGTAAATGATCTTCTACTGGCGATTGACTCTGATTCCACTTCTGTGCTTCTACTACTGGACCTCATTGCAGCCTTTGACACCATTGATCACTGTATACTTTTGGATAGGTTAAATTGTAATTTTGGTGTCTCTGGCTTAGCTCTCTCTTGGCTTAAGTCCTACTTATCTGGAAGAACACATTGTGTCTGCTATAATAATATTATATCAACATTTTCTGACATTAAACATGGTTTGCCACAGGGCTCAGTACTTGGCCCTCTACTTTTCTCTCTTTACATTACACCTCTTGGCCAAATTATACGCAGTTACGGAATAAATTTCCATTGCTATGCTGATGATACTCAGCTGTATGTGCCTGGGCTGATGATCATACTCAAATCACTAACTTAGAGGCCTGCTTGGCTACCATGAAAAACTGGATGTCACTTAACTTTCTGCTTTTAAATTCAGATAAAACCGAGATGCTGGTCATTGGCCCTGCTAGACACAGACACCAATTTGATCAAGTAACGATAACAATCGACAACTCTGTGGTTTCACAAAGTGTGGCAGCCAAAAATCTTGGTGTTACGTTTGATCCCAGCCTTTCCTTTGATAAGCACATTAAAGAAATCACCAAGACTGCCTTTTTTCATTTACGTAACATATCTAAAATTCGGTCTTTTCTCTCCATGGCTGATGCAGAGATTCTAACACATGCATTTGTTTTATCCAGACTTGATTACTGTAATGTTCTGTTCTCAGGTCTGCCACATTCTAGTACTAAAAGTCTTCAGATGGTTCAGAATGCTGCTGCTAGAATCCTAACTAAAACTAGGAAATTTGACCATATTACACCAATTCTTGCCTCCCTTCATTGGCTTCCTATCCATGTTAGATCAGAATACAAGGTGCTTCTGCTGACTTATAAAATCCTAAATGGGCTTGCTCCATCCTACCTGTCTGATCTCCTTAAACCTTACACGCCATCTCGAGCACTTCGCTCTCAAAATACAGGGCTCCTGTGTGTACCCAAAGTTAAAAAGAAGTCAGCTGGTGGCAGCAGGGCCTTTTCCTATCGGGCTCCATTGTTGTGGAATAACCTGCCTGCTGCCATCAGACAATCGGAGTCTGTTGAGTCCTTTAAATCCAAACTTAAAACTCATCTTTTTGCCTTAGTTTACAATTAGTTGCCTTTAAGTTGAGTGGTTCACAACCTGTACTGGATGTTGGGTTGGTTTTCTGTCTCAATGAATTTACCAACCACTCTTCTGCCGACGAGATTATCGAGTTTAGATTATGACGAATTGATGACTTAATTGATTATGGCTAATGACTATTGCAAACTTTTGTCTTCTCTAACATGTCTTTTCTCTCTCTCTGAATGATGTCTTCTCCTTTCTCTTTTTCTGTGTTTGAATGGTGTCATGTGAGTCTCTCTTGCGTGCATGTGCAGTCGGTTCTCCTCCCAGGTCTCCGTGGTGATGGTGATCGCCATTTGGATGCTGCGTGCCCTTCCACTCCTCACCTAAGTTTTCTTAATTTCTTAATTTCTTAATGTTGTGTAAATTGCGTGAACATAACATCCATTGCACGCTGTCCGTCTTGGGAGAGAGATCCCTCCTCTGTTGCTCTCCCTGAGGTTTCTCCCTATTTTTTCTCCCTGTTAAAGGGGTTTTTTAGGGAGTTGTTCCTTATCCGATGAGAGGGTCTAAGGACAGGATGTTGTGTTGCTGTTAAGCCCACTGAGGCAAATTTGTAATTTGTGATATTGGGCTATACAAATAAAATTTGATTTGATTTGATTAGTACAGCGACCAGGAGGACACATACCCACATCCGGCTTCCCACCCGCAGACACGGCCAATTGTGTCTGTAACGATGCCCGACCAAGCTGGAGGTAACACGGGGATTCAAACTGGCGATCCCCATGTTGGTAGGCAACGGAATAGACTGCTATGCTACCTGGACGCCCAAGATCAATTAGTTTTACCTGTCCTTTGTGAGATGTGAGGTTGCTGCAGATGACAGACCTGAGTGGTGATGACTGTGGAAATCTTCTCGTTTCCATTTTTCACCGTCACCACAACAGACAGACTGTAATTGTGGTTCTCGTCTCCAAGAGGCAGAAAGACAGATTTCACTTCACTCATGTGACTGCAACGCAGATGCTCACCTGGAAGAAAACCAAAGGTCATTTGTGTGAAGCAGCCTGAAGGCTGTTTCTCATCATCACACACTGCTGCCAGAACGCACAAATCAGTCTGAGACAGTGTAAAGTATTTCCAAAGCCAAGATTATTCCGATTTTAAGTGACAATCAAAAACTTCACTTTACATTGATACTGGAGGCACGCTGAACGCTTTACAACTTGTACAACGGTAGAAGACAGTTTTTAAACGTGCATGTCAGCAGCATTTGAAGCCATCAGCAAAAGACAATGTCAGGACCAAGATCAAAAGCCCAGAGATCAGTTTAAGTAAAGACTTCTGCTTCATCACCTCCCTCCTCCATCCATCCTCGTCCCTCCTGTGACATGCTGGCCACCCCACCTCGAAAAAGACATTTTATTTGTAAGGAGACATCGGCAGACTCAAACACAGAGGACGGCCTGTCTCACCACGGTCTGCTCTGAAGCAGTAGAGACAGGAGCCTGCTGAGCAGAAGGAGGCGGCCGAGCAGCTGATGGTGAAAGCGTCCAGCTGTGTCCCCGCTGGCGGAAAGATGCTGCATGACAGAGGAGGCAGGGCAACAGCCGGGTCGGGGGTACCTTGTGAGGTGATGTCTGGCTCCGGTGGCGTGTTATCCGACAGGGGAATTGTGTATCTGGCATAGCCTGGCACCTTCTTACCTGCCAGAGTAAAGAGATTTCTGGGTAAATGTAATGTGTGAGAGAGTCACAGTGAACTTTAAGGTACAACATTTAAGTTTATCTACTTACTAAACAACTGAATAAAACAAAACATCCACAAGGACTGTATAAATATGCGAATCAATGGCTTGCTTTTCTCTGGGGGGGGGGATGGCATCCAGGTAGCATAGCGGTCTAGTCCATTGCCTATCAACATGGAGATCGCCAGTTCGAATCCCCGTGTTACCTCCGACTTGGTTGGGCATCCCTACAGACACATTTGGCTGTGTCTGCAGGTGGGAAGCTAAATGTGGGTATGTGTCCTGGTTGCTGCACTAGCGCCTCCTCTGGTCGGTTGGGGCCCCTGTTTGGGGAGATGGGGAACTGGGGGGAATAGCATGATCGAGGGGAAACTGGGGGGAGTAGCGTGATCCTCCCACGCACTACGTCCCTCTGGTGAAACTCCTCATTGTCAGGTGAAAAGAAGTGCCTGGCGACTCCACATGTATGGGAGGAGGCATGTGGTAGTCTGCAGCCCCCCCCCCAGATCAGTAGAGGGGGTGAAGCAGAGACTGGGCCGGCTTGGAAGAGTGGGGTAATTGGCCGGATACACCCAACCATCCATTATCTGAACCGCTTATCCTGCTTTCAGGGTCGTGGGGATGCTGAAGCCCATCCCAGCAGTCATTGGGCGGCAGGCGGGGAGACACCCTGGACAGGCCGCCAGGCCATCACACAGGGCCGACACACACACACACAGACACACAGACACACACATTCACACCAAGGGACAATTTAGTACGGTGAGTCACCTGACCTCCATGTCTTTGGACTGTGGGAGGAAACTGGAGCCCACGGAGGAAACCCACGCAGACACGGGGAGAACATGCAAACTCCACACAGAGGACAATCTGGGACGACCCCCAAGGTTGGACTACCCCGGGGCTCGAACCCAGGACCTTCTTGCTGTGAGGTGACTGCGCTAACCACAGCGCCACCATGCCACCCAGCTGGATACAACTGGGGAGAAAAAGGGAAATGAATAAATAAATAAATAAGAAAAACACCTAAATCTATTTTTATGATTTAAAAAGGTGACCTCCCTACAGAATCTGTGATGTCAAATACCACAACAGCTCCCATGTGGGAATGGATGCCTTAACAGCCAATCAAATTTCTTAGTTTGGATGGACCCCAAAATATAATTTGGCTGCTACCACGTCATCCAAGCCGTCTTCATCTATGAAAGAGTCAGAGACAGATTTTATGACGGGGACGTCTCCGTGTTTACACCAGAAGCACACGTTGCTTCAGCTGACATAGTTTCTGTCTCCTGGTACTGTATGTGGACATCTGAAGTTGTGCCATCATGAGGAAAGTCTTACATGGCTTCTCTGTGACTGAACAGCTGCAGGACCACACGGCTGTGTAAGAACAGATGTGACCAGTACACATGCTGCTTTACACACCTGTTAATACTGACCGAGCTCTGCACGCTCACTGGACTACTGGACATAACTGTTATCTGTAGGGGAGATGTTCTCAGTAAGAACATCTTGAATGAAACAAAACAAACTCAAACACAAATACTGTGAAAAAATACACCCGTATCTTGGTAATGAGTATGAACATAACACGTCAGCACACCGTAAACAACGACGGTGAAGTTCTGGTGTGTGTTTTCTGCATCTCTCAGATGTCGGCTGTCCACCCTGTATTCAGTGTCACCATCCTGCTTTTCTATCAGCGGCTTCCGACCTGCGCTGCTGTAACAGTCTGTCAGTTCCCCCTGCAGGAAAATCACCAAGTTAAACTGCAATGTTACTGATAATCATTAAGACATGTCATTAATACATCCTGGACTTTGAATTTTAGACTTACTGTCAAAGGTTTGGGGTCCTCAATATGCCACAACACATCTGGACAAGTTGACTGACAGGTCAGGCTGAATTTTACATGGTCACTCATGCTGGCGGAGGTACAGTCATCACAACTGCAACAAAGAGGTCAGTTTAAATCACATGTCCTGAATATGACTTCGCCAACATTAGTCTTTGGAGACATGAGTTTTTTTATTAGTTTAAATACTTGGGGTCAACTGTCCAAAGTAACGGGGAGTGCAGAAGAGAGGTGAAGAAGAGAGCGCAGGCAGGGTGGAGTGGGTGGAGAAGAGTGTCAGGAGTGATTTGTGACAGAAGTAGACCAGCAAGCGTTAAAGGGAAGGTTTACAAGATGGTAGTGAGACCAGCTATGTTGTATGGTTTGGAGACAGTGGCACTGATGAAAAGACAGGAGGAGGAGCTGGAGGTGGCAGAGTTGAAGATGATAAGATTTTCACTGGGAGTGATGAAGAAGGACAGGATTAGGAACGAGTATATTAGAGGGACAGCTCAGGTTGGAAGGCTTGGAGACAAGGCAAGCGAGACAAGATTGAGATGGTTTGGACATGTGTGGAGGAGAGATGCTGGGTATACTGGGAGAAGGATGCTGAATATGGAGCTGCCAGGGAAGAGGAGAAGAGGAAGGCCAAAGAGGAGGTTTATGGATGTGGTGAGGGAGGACATGCAGGTGGCTGGTGTGACAGAGGAAGATGCAGAGGACAGGAAGAGATGGAAACAGATAATCCGCTGTGGCGCCCCCTAATGGGAGCAGCCAAAAGCAGTAGTAGTAGTAGTAGTAGAAGTAGTAGTAGTAGTCGTCTTTGGAGACATGAGTAAAATGGCCTTCTTTGATTTTCTTACAAAGTTAATGAAATTATCATCAAAAAAACGGTGGACATGATCAACGTCCCCCACCAACCCCTTCATAAAAATCATTTTGATGACATGTTAACATGCAGCGTCCCATTTTACCTGATGGTGACATGTGTGAATTCCTCTGGCGTGACGGTGACGCAGTGAGATGTGGAAGTCAGGTCAACCCGTTTCCTGAACCAGGCTTTTTTCCTCACACTGAAAACGTACTTGAAGAACTGAAGTGGATCAGGAAGACAGTCTTCTTCAATGACATGAGTGGTGTCATTTGTCGTTCCGTTGCATCTGCATTCTCCTTCTGTGCGGAGGAAACCAGTAGAACTCTTCAAACGAAAGCCACGACATAAACCTTAACAATACTGTGTTTTAATACACACTGATATGGACTAAAACCCACGACATGATTCAGTGAGACACAGTACACTGAATATATGGGACTGGTGGATTATTACTACTGAACCCAGCCACTGAGGGTGCACAAGCCAGTGCATTCTTAGTGCCGGTCCCAAGCCTGGATAAATGGGGAGGGTTGCATCAGGAAGGGCATCCAGCGTAAAACCTTTGTTAAATCAAATATGCGGATCATAAATCAGATTTGCATACCAGACCGGTTGAGGCCTGGATTACCAACGACCGCCACCGGTACTGTTAACCAGCAGGGTGCCGATGGCAACTATGCTACTGTTGGGCGAAGTAGAAGGAGAGAAGGAAGACATGTCCAGAGGCAGCAGGAGAGGAGGAAGGGTAGGAGTGTGGAGGTGAGAGTCAGAACTTTGAATGTTGCCACTATGACTGGTAAAGGGAGAGAGCTGGCTGATAAGATGGAGAGATGGAAGACAGGTATGTCTTCATGCATGCTCAATAATCCAGGTAAGAAAATCACAGAAAGTTGAATCAATTCATCTGGACACAACGTTTACTGAGAGAAAATTACTGTTCATCATCGTATTATTGTTTCATCATCATCTAAGGGACCTCTTCGGTCTCAACTGACTGCAGGTGTCCCGACCCTTATAAACAATACAGTGACTGCAGGTGTCCCCACCCTTATAAACAACACAGTGACTGCAGGTGTTCCCACCCTTATAAACAACACAGTGACTGCAGGTGTCCCACCCTTATAAACAATACAGTGACTGCAGGTGTCCCCACCCTTATAAACAATACAGTGACTGCAGGTGTCCCCCACCCTCATAAACAATACAGTGACTGCAGGTGTCCCCACCCTTATAAACAATACAGTGACTGCAGGTGTCCCCCACCCTCATAAACAATACAGTGGCATAAGGACCAAAAACAATGATCAGTTTCATATGCAAATGACCGTGACCATTAACTAGAGTTACAGTGGCCATGTGTACTATTGACAGAGGGTTGGGGAACAGCTGCAGTCACAGCATTGTAAGATGGTGACAGATGTACTCTTAGCCCCCCACCCCCCCGCTTCAGGGATGGTCGTTCTGTCTTCACAAAGAGGGCCTTTTTGACTCCCCTTTCAAACCAGCATTCCTCCCTATCAAGGATGTGCACATCCTCATCCTTGAAAGAGTGGCCACTGACCTGTAGACATCCTTTGTGAATAGTACACAATGACAAATACACATGGTACACAATAAATAAATGTTGTGTCCAGATGAACTGATTCAACATTCTTTGATAGTATAATATAATGTATAATGTGGAGATAGGTATGCTGTGTGTGCAAGAGACCAGGTGAAAGAGGAGTAAGGCCAAGAGCATCGAAAGGGGGTTCAAACTCTTCTACCATGATGTGAACGGGAGGAGAAAAGGGGTAGGGGTAATTCTGAAGGAAGAGTATGTCAAGAGTGTGCCGGAGGTGAAGAGAGTGTCAGACAGAGTGATGAGTATGAAGCTGGAAATTGAAGGTGTATTGATGAATGTTATCAGCACATATGCCCCGCAACTTGGGTGTGAGATGGAAGAGAAAGAAGAATTCTGGAGTGAGTTGGATGACATGGTGGAGAGGGTACCCAAGGAGGAGAGAGTGTTGAGTGGAGCGGACTTCAATGGAAATGTTGGTGAAGGGAACAGAAGTGATGAGGAGGTGATGGGTAGGTATCGTGTCAAGGAGAGAAATGTGGAAAGACAGATGGTGATGGATTTTGCAAAAAGTATGGAAATGGCTGTGGTGAATACATATTTCAAGAAGAGGGAGGAACACAGGGTGGCGTGACGTACGTACGGGTGGAGGAAACTGTACACAGGTGGACTATATCTTATGTAGGAGGCACGATCTAAAAAGGATTGGACACTGCAAGGTGGTGACAGGGGAGAACATAGCTAGGCAGCATCGGATGGTGGTCTGTAGGATGACTTTGGAGACCAAGAAGAGGAAGAGAGTGAAGGCAGAGCCAAGGATCAAATGGTGGAAGTTGAAGAAGGAAGACTGTTGTGTGGAGTTCAGGCACGAGGTAAGACAGGCACTGGGTGGTAGTGAAGAGTTGCCAGATGGCTGGGCAACCACTGCAGAAATAGTGAGGGAGACAGCTAGGAAGGTACTTGGTGTGTCATCAGGACAGAGGAAGGAAGACAAGGAGACTTAGTGGTGGAATGAGGAAGTACAGCAAATTATACAGAGGAAGAGGTTGGCAAAGAAGAAGTGGGATAGAGAGATGAAGAAAGTAGACAGGAGTACAAGGAGACGCAGCATAAAGTGAAGAGAGAGGTGGCAAAGGCAAAGAAAAAGGTGTATGGTGAGTTGCATGGCAGGTTAGACACTAAGGAAGGAGAAAAGGACTTGTACTGATTGGCTAAACAGAGGAACCGAGCTGGGAAGGATGTGCAGCAGGTTAGGGTGATCAAGGATAGAGATGGAAATGTGCTGACAAGCGAGGAGAGTGTGCTGAGAAGGTGGAAGGAGTACTTTGAGGGGCTGATGAATGAAGAAAATGAGAGAGAGAGAAGGTTGGATGATGTGGGGATAGTGAATCAGGAACTGCAGTGGATTAGTGCGGTGTTTATCTTTTGTCTTGTTTCACCGCCGTTTATTGTAAAGCGACTGAGTGTTAGAAAAGTGCGATATAAGTTTAATTTATTATTGTTATTATTATGAGCAACGAGGAAGTGAGGGCAGCTATGAAGACGATGAAGAGTGGAAAGGCAGTTGGTCCTGATGACATACCTGTGGAGGCATGGAGATGTTTAGGAGAGAAGGCAGTGGGGTTTTTAACTAGATTGTTTAACACAATCTTGCAAAATGAGAGGATGCCTGAGCAGTGGAGAAGAAGCATACTGGTACCGATTTTCAAGAACAAGGGCGATGTGCAGAGCTGTAGCAACTACAGAGGTATAAAGTTGACCAGCCACAGCATGAAGATATGGGAAAGAGTAATAGAAGCTAGGTTAAGAGGCGAGGTGATGATCAGCAAACAGCAGTATGGTTTCATGCCACAAAAGATCACCACAGATATGATGTTTGTTTTGAGAGTGGAAGTGGGATTACATCAAGGATCGGCTCTGAGCACTTTCTTGTTTTCAATGGTGGGCAAGTTAGTTAAATTCCTTGGGAGTCCACATCAGTGAGACCTCTCCTGGACATCAAACATCCAGGCCCTTGTGAAAAAGTCCCAACAATGCCTGCATTTCCTGAGGAGGCTGAGGAGCGCCCGTCTATCGCCCAAAATTCTCACCAACTTCTACCACGGCACCATAGAGAGCATCCTGGCAAGCTGCATCTCAGTGTGGTACGGCAACTGCACCTCAGTAGACCAGAAAGCTCTGCAGCAGGTCGTGAAGGCGGCCCAGCATATCACTGGTGCCCAGCTCCCAGCCATAAAAGACATTTATCACAAACGCTGCCTTCGAAGGGGTCTGAGCATCAGCAGAGATCCCCCCCACACCAACCATGGACTGTTCTCCCCCCTGCGCTCTGGGAGGCACTACAGGAGCCTCAGAGCCCGCACTACCAGGCTCAAAAACAGCTTCTTCCCCCAAGCTGTTGCCTACCTGAACCTGGCCGCCCACTGAATGTCTGTAGATATGTTTGTACTCGTGCTTTTTTTTTTACTTTATCTTTTAGTCTTCATCTGTATATATATATCTTACACTATATTTGCTATGTTTGTGTATATCTGTCTTGCACTGTTTGGTGAAGCCGCAGCCCTCATTTAATTTTACACATGTGCCTGCACACTGTTTTAATGACAATAAATTGAATTGAATTGAATTGAGTGATGGACAGGTTGACAGACGAGATCAGGCAGGAGTCTCCATGGACGATGATGTTTGCGGATGACATTGTGATCTGTAGTGAGAGTAGGGAGCAGGTTGAGGAGAGCCTGGAGAGGTGGAGGTATGCACTGGAGAGAAGAGGAATGAAAGTCAGTAGGAGCAAGACAGAATACCTATGCGTGAACAAGAGGGAGGACAGTGGAATGGTGAGGATGCAAGGAGTAGAGGTGACGAAGGTGGATGAGTTTAAATACTTGGGGTCAACTGTCCAAAGTAACGGGGAGTGCAGAAGAGAGGTGAAGAAGAGAGTGCAGGCAGGGTGGAGTGGGTGGAGAAGAGTGTCAGGAGTGATGTGTGACAGAAGGGTACCAGCAAGAGTTAAAGGGAAGGTTTACAAGATGGTAGTGAGACCAGCTATGTTATATGGTTTGGAGCCAGTGGCACTGACACAAAGACAGGAGGAGAAGCTGGAGGTGGCAGAGATGAAGATGATAAGATTTACATTGGGAGTGATGAAGAAGGACAGGTTTAGGAATAAGTATATTAGAGGGACCGCTCAGGTTGGACAGCTTGGAGACAAAGCAAGAGAGGCAAGATTGAGATGGTGTGGATGTGTGGAGGAGAGATGCTGGGTATATTGGGAGAAGGATGCTGAATATGGAGCTGCCAGGGAAGAGGAGAAGAGGAAGGCCAAAGAGGAGGTTTATGGATGTGGTGAGGGAGGACATGCAGGTGGCTGGTGTGACAGGGGAATATGCAGAGGACAGGAAGAGGTGGAAACGGATGATCCACTGTGGAGACCCCTAATGGGAGTAGCCGAAAGTAGTAGTAGTAGTAGTAGTAGTAGTAGTAGTAGTAGTACTAGTAGTAGTACTAGTAGGTGGTGTATTATTACTATCAAAGTCTCCAGCTTTGTTGTGGGTTAAATTGGTCCACTTTAAAAACACTGTAAATGACCTTCCAGGATTAGCACCCTCGTTATTAATAAGTGTATAAATTAGCAGAACACACACACACACACACACACACACAAACACACACACATACTGTCTGCATTTATCAACACAGTTCCATACATAAAACAAAACAAAACAAAACAAAACAATGAAATGTTAACTTCCAGAATGGATAATAAATGAAATACATGTCTGTGCTTCGCCAATTTAAAGAAACTGCTGTTTTCATGACTTCATGAGTTTATTACGATACGGGAAGTCGGACTAGAGATGACATGAGTTTATGTACCATACAGGAAGTCGGACTACAGATGACATGAGTTTACAACCATACGGGAAGTTGGACTAGAGATGACATGAGTTTACAACCATACGGGAAGTCGGACTAGAGATGACATAAGTTTACTACCATACGGGAAGTCGGACTAGAGATGACATGAGTTTATTACCATACAGGAAGTCGGACTACAGATGACATGAGTTTACAACCATACGGGAAGTCGGACTAGAGATGACATGAGTTTAATACCATACAGAAAGTCGGACCAGAGATGACATAAGTTTACTACCATATGGGAAGTCGGACTAGAGATGACATGAGATTAATACCATACAGAAAGTCGGACTAGAGATGATATGAGTTCACTACCATACGGGAAGTCGGACTAGAGATGACATGAGTTTATTACCATGCGGGAAGTCGGACTAGAGATGACATGAGTTTATTACCACATGGGAAGTCGGACTAGAGATGACATGAGTTCACTACCATACGGGAAGTCAGACTAGAGATGACATGAGTTTATTACCACATGGGAAGTCGGACTAGAGATGACATGAGTTTATTACCACATGGGAAGTCGGACTAGAGATGACATTAGTTTATTACCATACGAGAAGTCGGACTAGAGATGACATGAGTTTAATACCATACGGGAAGTCGGACTAGAGATGACATGAGTTTATTACCATACGAGAAGTCGGACTAGAGATCACATGAGTTTATTACCATACGAGAAGTCAGACTCGAGATCACATGAGTTTACTAATATACGGGAAGTCGGACTAGAGATGACATGAGTTTATTACCATACGAGAAGTCGGACTAGAGATGACATGAGTTTATTACCATACGAGAAGTCGGACTAGAGATGACATGAGTTTATTACCATACGAGAAGTCGGACTAGAGATGACATGAGTTTATTACCATACGGGAAGTCGGACTAGAGATGACATGAGTTTATTACCATATGGGAAGTCGGACTAGAGATGACAGGAGTTTACTACCATACGGGAACTCGGACCAGAGGTAGGTGTAGTATAAATCCAGTCTTTGTATTGATTTTTCCATTAATTATCAAGATAAAGACAAAGTTCATGAATATAATCCCCCCCCATTTTTCTCCCAAATTGTACCTGGCCAATTACCCCACTCTTCCGAGCCGTCCCGGTCTCTGCTCCAACCCCTTTGTCAATCCGGGGAGGGCTGCAGACTACCACACGCCTCCTCCCATACATGTGGAGTCACCAGCCGCTTTTCACCTGACAGTGAGGAGTTTCACCAGGGGGACGTAGCACGTGGGAGGATCACGCTACTGCTCCCAGTTCCCCCTGCCCCTGAACAGGCGCCCCGTCCGACCAAAGGAGGCACTAGTGCAGTGACCAGGACACATACCCACATCCGGCTTCCCACCCACAGACATGGCCAATTGTGTCTGTACAGACATCCAACCAAGCCCAAGGTAATACGGGGATTCAAACTGGCGATGCCTGAGTTGACAGGCAACGGACTAGACCGCCACGCCACCCAGACGCTCTTGAATATAACTTTTAAACTACTTTTAAAGCACTTTTGTCCCTGAAAGTTGAATATAAAATGAGGCTGTTTTTAATGATATTGGTAGGATGAATCAGTAAAACTGAAACGCTGGTGTTATTACCACATCTCCATTCAAATACGTTTCCTCGGCTTCCAGTCAGCTCCCCTGTCCCATTCACTTCCAGTATGAGACTCTGACTGCGGTCCACCAGTGTGTCTTCAGAGGCCACAATTATAAACTGGTCTGAACTGGGAATGCTCATGTTCTCCATCTAAAGATGAAAACAACATCAGCATCTCTACTGGTCTGAATTTGCTTTGGTCACTGTGTTGTGGCTGACAATACCCGGCCTGGAAGGACTTATAAGAAGAACTGATCATGTTTTGACAGCATTTTACACCGAGGAACTTCATTTGTACAGAGCACAAACTGTCTCTATCTGCAGGTATTTCAGTACGTACTGTGTTTCCACGCTCATCTGAGGCGTCCGAGTAATTCTGACAAGCTTTCATGATCTTTTCCAGGTCCACCTCCACCTCCGCCGCAGAGAAGACATTCACAGCTCTTATTTTCACCCCTGAGAGTCCTACAGCAAGACAGTTTGTATTGTACACACATTGTGTTCATTGTCTGGAATGTTTTGCTGCAGTCCATAAGGTATTACATATTACAAACAGTGAGTTAAAGCAAGACTGCACTCAAAAACAACATGAGGCTCAGTAACTAGAGCGTCGTGCAACCAATGGACCATGGTGAGTTGCTCGACCAAACTCACGCCATCTACATCGACCAAAACGCTCTCTGTTGAGAGAGAGCGACAGAGACAGAGAGAGCGTGACACAGTGAGCGACAGAGAGACCAAGAGAGTGACAGAGTGACAGAGACAGAGAGCGACAGAGACAGAGAGAGACAGAGAGACCGAGAGTGACAGAGAGACCGAGAGAGAGTGACAGAGAGAGAGAGAACGAGCGAGAGTGAACGAGAGACAGACAGAGAACAAGAGAGCAACAGAGAGAGTGACAGAGAGAGAGCGACAGAGAGAGAGCGACAGAGAGAGAGCGACAGAGAGCAACAGAGAGAGAGTGACAGAGAGAGACCGAGAGTGACCGAGAGAGCGTGACAGAGAGAGACTGAGAGAGCGTGACAGAGAGAACGAGAGAGAGACAGAGAGAGAGCGACAGAGAGAGCGACAGAGAGAGAGAGAGAGAGCGAGAGAGAGACATGTGGTAACTTCAGGACAGGCTCTTTGAACAGGAAAATACCATTTTCTCTGTACATATGAGCTGTACTACAGTGGTTCAAGTTTTACAGACAACATGGTATTTCCTTGATGTGCACATCCAGGATACGAGCGGTGAATTGTCCTGTGAAGTGTTGAGATACCTTCGACTGGGTTGAAGAAATGGAAGATTTGTGAGGAGGCATTCAACAGGTCTCTGTTCTCAGACAACATGTCGTTGTCTCCGGTCAAAGAGAAGAGGAGCTGGACGGGGATGCCTCGCCTCACTGACACACTGATGAGGAGTTCTGAAGCATCGGGACACTCGTCTTCCTCCGCCACGATGGACGCCTGCAGGCCGTCCACTTCCTCCATCAGACACAACTGCAGCGGTGCAGACACACCGTTCCCGCTAATGCTGTTGGACGCATGCAGGCTCAGTTGGTGGCAGCCGAGCCCGAGCTGCCCCACGGCCTCGGCTGCAACCGACATGTTGTGAGGGACACCGCTGCCGTTAACAATTGAATTTGCAACCAACATTTCTCTGTTTTGGATTCTCAAGGTCACATTGGTTCCTGTAAGACAGAGAAATAAAAACCTGATAATTTTACCCTCCTGTTGTGTTAGTCAAACTGACTGGTTTTTGACTTTCTGCCACCATGAATATGGTTTTGCTTATGTGATTTACTTGAGGCTTCATGACATCCTCCACACTTGGAATCACAACACAACAACAAAACATGTTGACAATTCTTAGTGAAGGGTTGGTGTTTTATTCAAACTAAGGACATCTGTGTTGTTTCTGGTCAAATCTGGGCCACCACAGAAAATGAATGAGAGCGAAAAAGTTTAGTTTTTCAACCATATGTCAACGAAGAGTATCTCGCAGATCACAACACAATATCACAACACGCACGCATGCACGCACGCACGCACGCACACACACACACATACACACACACGCATACACACACACACACACGCTTGCTTGCTGGTAGTCCATCGAGTCCGATGATGACGTCCCTCCTCGTTAATGGTGTGTTCTTTGATGACTGTGGAGTCCAATTCTTGATCCACAAGTGTTATTGCACGTTGGCCATATGAAGTGTGAGTTAGTGGGGGCAGGCATGGTTGTGTGTCTCCTTAGTCTTTTCTGTTGTTCTTTCACATTCCTCTCCATTTCCAGTTGTTCTATACCTCTGTGGCAGATCTCCCACCAGTTGGAACGGTTGATGGCAGCTTGCTCCAGTCTCAAGGGGTTGATACAACACTTCTTCAGCCATGTTTTTAGCTGGTGTTTCTATCGCTTCTTCTGACCACCTGCGGACCGGCGGCCCAGATGAAGCTGTCCGTACAAGACTTGACATGGCAGCCATTCTTGAAGCATCCTGATGACATGCCCAAGCCAGTGCAGTTGGTGTTCAGTGACCGTGGCTTCTATGCTCTTGCAGTTTGCCCTAGCAAGAATCTCAGCATGGGGACCATGGTCACGCCACATGATCCCCATAATTCGCTGCAGACACCTTATGTGGAACTGCTCCAGCAACCTTAGGTGGCAGCTGTATGTGACCCAGGCTTCGCAGCTGTATAGGATAGTTGTGATGCAGACGGCTTTGTAAATGGCAATTTTGGTGTGCAGTTGGAGGTGTTTGTTTTCAAAGACCTTACGTCAGTTTGCCGAAGGCTACAGAGGCTTGTTTGATTCTATTGTGAATTTGGTGATCAATGTTGCAGCCCTCAGAAAGGATGCTGCCCAGGTTTTTTTGAAAGATGGAACAACTGAGAGTGGTTAGTGTTTTATAGTGAAGACAGGCATAGTGGGTGGGGGGCTGGACCTCCATTGGCATAACAACTCAGTCTTGGTGGTGTTGACTGATAGACCCAGCCTTCTGTAGGCATTCACAACTGCGGCAAGAATGATTTGCAGGTCTTCTGGTGTGTGAGCTACAAGAGCAAGAGTCATCAGCTCCTGCACTGCTGACAACTTGGTGGTTACCTGGAACCTTCGGATATTGAAGAGGTTTCCATCTAGCCTAAAGTCTATTGTAATCCCACAACTGCCTTCCAGATCTTTATGAAAAAGTTTTGTGACACATAGGAGGTAAATGTTGAGGAGTACCAGTGCCAGTACACACCCCCTGCCTCACTCCTATGCATACATTAAAGGGCGCAGATTCCTGTCCTTCTATAGCTAGCTGTGCCACCATCCCATCATGGAACTGTTACAGAATGCTGACAAACTTGCTCGGACAGCCAAACTTTCTCGGGATTTTCCAAAGTATCTCTCAATTCACAGTTTCTAAACCTTTGGAGAGGTCGACAAAAGCCATGAAAAGGTCCTGATGTTGTTCGTGGCACTTTTCTTGTAGCTGTCTTACTGTGAATATTATATCCGCAGTACTCCTGTTCTTCCTGAAACTGCACTGTGACTATGGCAGCAGATGTTCTGTCAACTGCTTCACCATCCTGCATAGCATAACCTTTGCTAGGACCTTGCCTGCAACCCCTAGTAGGGATATGCTACGACTGTTGCTGCAGATGGACTTGTCACCCCTGTTTTTGTACAGGGTGACAATATTAGCATCCCTCCATTGTTGAGGAACATTCTCCTGGCCCCAGACCTGCAGGATGTACTGATAGAGCATTCTGGTTGTTTTACAAGTTCTGCTGAGATAACCTCACAGCCAGGGGACTTACTGTTCTTGAGGGAGTTGATGGCTGCAAGTACTTGAAAAGTTGGCGAGTGGTCAAGGTCTGGGATGGGCAAACGAATTGGCAGCTCTTCCAGGATGGATTGGTCGGTTGGTAAGTGCTGGTTAAGTAGGACTTCGAAATGTTCAGCCCATCTTGCCAGGATCCGCTTTTGGTCTTTCAGGGTTGTCAGTCCGTCTGCTGATTTTAAGGGTGTGATAGAGCAGTTCCTATGGCCATATATAGTCTTTATAGAATTGAAGAAGTTGTGCATATCATTTCTGTCAGCATATGATTGACTCTCATGAGCTTTGTTCATCCACCGTGTATTTTGCAAAGTGCGCAACGTTGTTTGTACCTCCTTATGTGCTGTTCGTCACTGCTACCGAATGATGGTGGATGCAGGGCAGTTGAGAGTAGCCCTGTGTGCCCATGGTTTCCAGCAGGGATGTGATGGTGTCTGCATTCTCATCGAACCAGTCCTGATGTTTTCTGGCTCTGTAGCCTACAGAGTCGATTGCAGCTTGATGTAGCAATGAGGTTAGGGAGGTCCATTCCTGATCCATGGAATTGTCAGAACTCAGAATAGCCTCAAACTCTAGTGCCACTGTGCATACAGAGTGACAGATCTCATTCCGTACTCAGGCTGACTTCAATTTAGCACAGTTCAGTTGCTTTTTTATGGGTTTCTTGAGAAGCTGTGGTGGGCGCACTTTGATGTGGAGCTTGGTCATGATTAGGCGGTGATCCGTCCAGCATTCTGCACCTCTGATGGCCCGGGTCAGGAAGACATCACTAGTGTCAGTACATCGTGTTAGGATATAATCAATCAGGTGCCCGTGTTTAGATCGTGGGGGCATCCAGGATGTTTTGTATTTGGTCTTCTGCTGAAACAGTGTGTTCATAATGGTGACGCCATGCTCTGCACCGGGTGTTACCCCATGCCTACCCAATACTCCACTCCATATACCACTGTTCTGTCATACCTTAGCATTAAAGTCTCCCAGAAGAAGGATCTTGTCCTTTTTGGGGATACGATAAAGGGCCTCATCTAGTTGCTGGTAGAAGCCATCCTTCACACCATTTTCAGATGGTAGTGTTGCCTCATATGCACTTAACAGAGTGGCATATCATGCCCTTGCTAGGGGGATAAGGAGGGTCATCTCACAGCCTCTCACTTAGTCCAGTGGGTATTTCAGAGAGACTGGGTAGAATGCTGTTCTTGATTGCCAGTCCAACACCATGCTGATGTTGTCCACCAGGGGGATACCGTCTCCAGAAAAAAGTGTACCCTCCTCGTTCCTCTCTCAGGGAGCCTTCACCCACAAGCTTGGTTTCGCTGAGAGCAGCGATGTCCACGTTGTAGCGTCTCAGTTCCTCAGCAATAAGCGCGGCCCTTCGATGTGGTCCGTTGCCATCATTATCAAGGAGAGTCCTGACATCCCACGTTGCCAATTTGAATGGGATCATTTTCTTGTTTTTACAGCAGGATGGAATTCCCTGTAGGCGCAGTAACCTACCCAGGAGGTTGGTTGAGTGGACAACTTTTAGGCCACCTTTTCTAGGCCTCTCAATTGGGGTGAGCACTGTGGTCCCTAAAAAGACCTGCTCATTCACATGGGGTCTGCCAAAAGCAGCTGACACTCAATCCCAGCTGCTAGCGACCATATACCCCATGCCACTGATGTGCAGGGCTCTGACTAGGAGCTTCCAGGCCAATTCTATCCTGCTCCCGCCGCCAGACACCCCAATGCCACCAGACTTCAACCCGATGTAAGGCTGGATATTGTACACCATGGTCAAAGGTGGAGACCTACACAAGGAGATGCCACAGGGGGTGCACAGTCCCCAGCAGCACTGTCTTCGCCATGACAGGTTGTTCCTGGTGGCAAGGGCTTATACCCAGGACAACCATTTATCCATCATGACTGCAGGAGGCTGCCGGAAACTCCAGACTGTCGAAGAACCGCCTAATGTGTGCCAACATGTTGCTAGCCTTTGTCTCAATAGACTTCCCACAAGGCAGCGGGGCAAGGGTTGGCCATGAACAGCCTCTGGGGACCACTGCAGCTCTGAGATACCCTACCAAGTCTGTGAATGTTCTCATTCATCCAGGTCATGGTTATCCAAAGGAATTGAATCGAGTGCAACTGGACTTGGAGCGGACAGGATTTTCCTCGCCAACCGGCAGCAGTTTGTTCATGCGATGCTCTCCACCCAGACCTCGCCCCCGCCGCTGGAAGACGCAGCGGGCACCACGGCTGCGGTGGCTGCCCGCCGCCAGCGTGACAGCGGATTGTGTTATTACCACAAAAAGTTTGGTGCCAGGGCCAAGCAGTGTCGCCCGCCATGCAGCTTCAGCATCCAGGGAAACGCCAGGGCCGGCGCTCAGTAGCAGCTATGAGCGCCGGCGAGAACAGCAGGCTGTTGTTTATCAAGGATGCCTTATCTGGCCGGCAGCTGCTGGTCGATTCGGGCGCTCAGCGTAGCATCCTGCCTGCATCGGCCGTGGACACCATGGCCCGCGGTCAAGGCCCCCCGATGGATGCCGCGAACAGCACGCCCATACGTACCTACGGCACCAGGTATGTGGAGGTGTGTTTCGGCGGGCGGCGTTTCAGCTGGAACTTCGTTAAGGCCGCGTTGTCGGTTCCCCTCCTGGGCGCGGACTTCCTGTGCGCCTTCAGGCTGCTGGTGGATGTTACGAACTGTCGCTTGATCGATGCTGTCTCTTTCGCTACATACCCCTGCACACTGGGAGGTGCAGGGACGCTCGGCCTGTCAAACATGCTCGCCGCCGGAGACACGTATCAACGACTGCTTGCAGAGTTCCCTGACTTCACCACACCCACATTCTCGTCAGCGGTGGCAAAGCACGGCGTGGAGCACCATATTGCCACCGATGGCCCCCCGGTCTATGCACGTGCTCGGCGCCTCGACTCTGCTAAGCTCGCGATCGCCAGGGAGGAGTTGGCCACCATGGAACGCCTTGGCATTGTGCGTTGCTTGGACAGCCCATGGGCCTCCCCCCTGCACATGGTTTGTAAGGCTGACGGCGGTTGGATGACATTCTCGTGGCCAGTGCATCCGCGGAGGAGCACCTGACGCAGCTCTGGCAGTTGTTCGAGCGGCTCAGTGCACATGGACTCATAGTCAACCCAGCCAAGTGCCAGTTTGGCCTGTCGTCCATCGACTTCCTCGGCCACCGCATCTCCCCGCAAGGAGCTGTTCCGCTTCCTGCCAGGGAGGACGCCGTCGCCAGTTTTCCACATCCCGCACTGTGAAGTCCCTGCAGGAGTTCTTGGGCATGGTGAACTTTTATAACAGGTTAATTCCCCACGCAGCTCACCGCATTCGGCCCTTGTACGAGGCCCTGCACGGCAAGGAAGTCAAGGGCGAGGTAGACTGGTCCCCGGAGATGGACAAAGCTTTCGACGACGCCAAGGCTGCGCTGGCCAATGCCGCTTTGCTGGCGTACCCGTCCCCCACTGCCCCGATTGCCCTCACGACCGATGCCTCCGACTATGCGGTCGGGGCGGTGTGTGAGGAGTGGGTGAGCGGCGCCTGGCAGCCCCTTGCCTTCTTTAGCAAACAGCTTAAGGACAATGAGCGGAAGTACAGCATCTTCGACCCGGGAGCTCCTGGGTCTCTTCCTCGCCTCCCGGTTCCTGTTGGAAGGCCGCTGTTTCACTGCCTTCGTCGACCACAAACCGCTGACATTTGCCATGGCCAAGACCTCCGAGACGTAGACCGGGCGCCAACAGCGTCAGCTCTCTGCCATCTCGGAGTTTACCACGGACACCCGGCACGTGGCTGGCAAGGACAACGCTGACTGCCTCTTCCGGGCAGTGGCAGGGTCCGTTTACTTGGGACTTGATTACACTGCCATGGCTGCAGACCAAGCCGCTGATGCGGACATCCAGGCGTATCAGACGGTATCTACAGGGCTGCGGTTGGAGGATGTGGTGTTTGACAGCACCAACACCACGCTCCTCTGCGACGTGTCCATGGGCCAGCCCCGGCCCATGGTGCCCACCGGCTGGCGGCGCCATGATTTTGACATTATCCATGGCCTTTCCCGCCCGGGTGTGAAGGCATCCACTAAGCTGGTGGGGGCCAATTTCGTCTGGCCCGGCCTCAGGAAGGACGTCAAGGCCTGGGCTGACTCCTGCATGGCGTGCCAGCGTTCCAAAGTACACCGTCATACCAAAGCCCCCTTGGCGCCATTCCTGTTGCCTGAGAGGCATTTTGACCATGTGAATGTGGACCTGGTGGGCCCGTGCCCCACTCCCACAGGTTCACTCACCTTCTCACCATGGTGGACAGGACCACCAGGTGGCCGGAAGCTGTTCCCCTGTCATCGACTACGTCTACTGAGGTGGCTCAGGCGTTCCTCAGGTCCTGGGTGGCACGTTTTGGCATGCCGGCTAACCTCACCTCTGACAGGGGCCCGCAGTTCACGTCAGAGCTCTGGACTGCAGTCACGGAGGGGCTGGGGATGAAGCTCCACTGCACCACAGCGGATAACCCGCAGGGCAACGGACTTTGTAAGCGGTTTCATCGGTCTATGAAGGCCGCTCTTCGTGCCAGCCTCACGGACAACAACTGGGTCAATTGCCTCCCATGGGTCATGCTTGGCCTTCGCTCTGCCCCCAAGGAAGACCTCCAGTCCTCGTCTGCCGAGCTGGTTTACGGCCAGCCGCTGCGTGTCCTGGGTGAGTTTCTCCTGGATGCTGTGGTCCCCTGGTCAGCAGCTTCTCATCTGGCTGTGGCCCAGGACAGTACCAACGCTTTCGCTCCGATCACTACATCTCACCTCTGCCTCCCTCAGTCCTACGTCCCCAAGGATCTGCTGTCGGCCAGGTACGTCTTCATCCGCCACGACAGCCACCGTACCCCCCTGCAACCCCCCTACAATGGGCCCTTCCGCGTCCTGGAAGCGGGGCCTAAGAACTTTGTTGTGGACATGGGGAGCAAGCCGGAGCGGGTCTCGGTGGACCGTCTCAAGCCTGCCCATTTGGACCTGGGTGGGCCGGTCGAACTGGTCCTGACCTCGCGGCGTGGATGCCCCCCTTCTCAGGCCCCTGGCCCTGCCTCGGCCCCTGCCCGGGCTCTGGCTCTGTCTCCTTCCGTCCCCATCCCCATACCCATTCAGCGCAGCCGTTTTGGCAGCCTGGTCTGCCCCTCGAGACGTTGACTGTTTCACTGAGGACTGTTCGCCTGTTGGCTGTTTGTGTTTCACTGAGTACTTTTGTGTTACATTACTGTTTTGCATTTTTTTGTGATGGTGAATTCTGGGGGGGCCTGTGTGGTGATACACAATTCAGGGTAGATTCACCAGGGACTGCTGCTCCTTTAAGGCAGACGTTCAGAGTGCTGACGTAGGCACTGCTTAGAGTTTCCGGGGTTGAGCCATGTTTACAGCAGCCTAGCGGTCAGCTGGTTGCCACGAGAGATTGTGCTGTATCGGTGTTGTTTTGTGTTGCGAGTAAACAGAATTTACTCGACTCGATCTCTCCGTCTCCTCATTCCTGCACTCCCACACTGTAAATTATGTAAAAGAAGTGTAAATCTTGTGTCAATGATGAAGAATTAAATAGGCTAAAAAGTTTAACGACTTTTTTTTTTAAATTAAGAGGTTTACAGGGTTTCCCAAAAGCAGGCGAAGCCCCATACCACTGTAGCTCACACAGCACACAGGTTAAGAATTCACTCAGACACGGTAAATTCAGAAACATCTAAATTTTCCTTTGGTGTACTTACCTGCCTGTAATTCAACCTGGACTTTAAAAGGGCTTCCATAGACAGCCATGCATTCACTGCTGTCTGTTGAAAGGTTTCTGCTAAAGCACCGTATGACACCGAGCTGTCCGACAGGCTCCAGGACGGAGATGGTTTTGTGAGCGGTGACATGCCAGTCGCTGGTGGAGCACTCTACCCTGACCAGGAAAACACCCGGCGTAGTGTATCTGTGCATCACACTGCTCTCCAACCTGCACACACCCAACCACAGCCAGCACAATGAGACTGCTGTGCAGCGGAAGACATGGACTATACAGCATGAGTAATGTGTTTCCCAACAGTATCACTGCTTTTAGATACCCCCTTATAGATGTTCTCTTTATAATAAAGTTGTATTTTGGTCATACTTTATAATGAGTAGCTGGAAATAGTATAAGTAATAATAACAATAATCAGTAATACCTCACTTCTAAGCTCTTACAGCACACTTGTTAATATTAGCAGAGGACTTAAAAATATTAATAACTGTCTTGCAATTTTTAAAGCTGGCCCAAAATTAGTTATCAGATTTAACCATTCAAGTCTAAAAACCTTGAACACGGCATAATAAAACATTCAGCAACAATTATTTGTAAATTACTAAAATTGTGTTATGGTTTAGACCTTTATCCATAAATGTTCTCAGTTGCTTGGAGAACTGTGAGGGAGTGGCCTAGTCTTCATTAATATTCATGAGCTGACTTTTGAGTGACAAGTAAAAGCAAGGGTTGGTGGTGAAGGTGGGCGGGATTTCATATTTTGTTGCTCTGATCTGACTGGCTGTATGAAAATGAGTGACTGATGAAATCATGAGTATCAGAAAAAAAAGCTTTGTAATGAGAAGCTGAACTTGATGGAGCTCTTTAAAACTGAAAACAAAATGCATGAAAACAGACAACATGCATGGAGAGTAAAGCATAAGTGATGTTTGAACATTAGTGTTTCAATAATGGGTCCAACTTTGAACTATTTTTAATAATAGCGTTGCAAGAAAAACACTACCAGAGGGTGTGCTCCAATTATCGGGATATTACACTGCTCAGCCGCCCTGGGAAAGTCTACTCTCGGGTGCTGGAAAGGAGGCTCTGACCGATTGTCGAACCTCGGATCTAGGAGGAACAATGCGGATTCCATCCTGGCTGTGGAACAACAGACCAACTCTTTACCTTTGCGGAAGTGCTGAGGGGGACATCGGAATTTGACCAGCCAGTCTACATGTGTTTTGTGGACTTGGAGAAGGCTTACAACTGTATAGCCTGGGGCACTCTGTGGGGGGTACTGTGGGAGTAAGGGGTACCGAGGCAGTTGCTACAAATCATCCAGTCCTTGTGTAACCAAAGTGAGAGCTGTGTTCGTATTATTGGCACAAAGCCAAACACGTTTTCAGTGGGTGTCAGACTCCGCCAAGGTTCTCCCTCTCTGATTCAGTTTGTGATATTCATGTACAGGATCTCAAGGCGCAGCCAAGGTGAGGAGTGTTTCTGTTTTGGGAATCTCAGAATTGCATCTCTGCTCTTCACAGATGATGTGGTTTTGTTGGCTTCATCAGAACGTGACCTCTAGCACGCACTGGGGCGGTTTGCAACTGAGAGTGAAATGGCCGGGATGAGAGTGAGCACCTCCAAGTCTGAGGCCATGGTTCTCTACCAGAAAATGGTGGATTGCTCCCTCCGGGTTCGGATGAGTTCTTGCCTCAAGTGAAGGAGTTCAAGTATCTCGGGGTCTTGTTTACGAGTGAGGGTAGGATGGAGCGGTTATTGACAGGTGGATTGGTGCAGCATCAGCAGTAATGTGGATGTTGTACCGGACCGTTGTGGTGAAGAGGGAGCTGAGCCGGAAGGCAAAGCTCTCAATTTACCAGTCAATCTTCGTTCCAGCCCTCAGCTATGGTCATGAGCTTTGGGTAGTGACTGAAAGGGTGAGATGGCGGATACAAGCGGCTGAAATGAGTTTTCTCCGTAGGGTGTCTGGGCTCAGCCTTAGAGATAGGATGAGGAGCTCGGACATCCGGAGGGAGCTCAGAGTAGAGCCGCTGCTCCTTCGGATTGAAAGGAGCCAGTTGAGGTGGTTCAGGCATTTGATTGGGATGCCTCCTGGGCGCCTTCCTTTGGAGGTTTTCCAGGCACATCCAACTGGGAGGAGACCCTGGGGTAGACCCAGAACTCGCTGGAGGGACTACATGTCCAATCTGGCCTGGGAACGACTTGGGATGCCCCAGGAGGAGCTGGAGTGCATTGCTGGGGAGAGAGACATCTGGAGTGCCCTACATAGTTTGCTGCCACCATGACCCGACCCCGGAGAAGCAGCTGATGATGAATTAATTAATTGATTAAGAAAAATACAAGAAAATTTGAAAACAACATGAAATTATAATCCAGAGCTGACATTTCTGAAGCTGAAGGTTGATTTAGACACAAACTCCTAAATGGTTCAGGTTAGGACAAATCCTTTGGTCTAGAACAGTGTTTCTCAACCCAGTCCTCAAGGAACCCCTATCCTGCAGATTTTCTTTGCAACCCTGAATAGGTACCTGTTTGTAGTTATTCAACCAATCAGCAATGAATGTCTGAGTTTGCACACCTTGCATAATTAAGTGCTATGAGATGACTGGTTGAGTAAGTACAAGCAGGGCTACCTATGCAAGGCTACAATGAAAATCTGCAGGATAGGGGTTCCTTGAGGACTGGGTTGAGAAACACTGGTCTAGAAAGTCTAGTCTGGTAAGTGTTATTAGGAAGAGGTTACGTTAAGATCAAAGAAGAAGAAGACACCAGAGACATTTCAAGACGTATTAACAACACAGTTATTAATAATATCAGAATGTCTGCTAATGTTAACAGGTGTGTTGTTGGAGCTTATAAGTGTCCTATTATTTGTCTATTAAACACTGTTCAGATACTCGTTAACAAGCACAGCTGTCAGTGCTCAAATACACATCAAGTAGTCATATATCCTGAGACAGCGTTCTGTCTTATCCATCCTGCTCAGATAGCTACGGACACAAACACACGCACACACACACACACACACACACAGATCTACTGCATACATGCATGTATACACATCAGCAAAACACATACACAGAGGGACACACACAGACCTACTGCATACATGCAAGTAAACACATAAGCAAAACACACACACACACACACACACACACACACACACACACACACACACACACACACACACACACACACAGAGGGACATAGAAAAAGAGACACAGACAACAATCTGAGAAACAAAGAGACAAAATGAGACACACTCACGTAACATACAACAATACTGTATTGGTCATAAAATAGTTACCTCAGTCACAGTGACATTAGTATAACTGTTACTGAAGTAACTAAATATGAATAAAATACTCTGAATAATGTATTCGTTTTTCTACTTTTTTAAGGTTTGTGTTGTTGCCGAGAGCTGAACGTGGCCGTATAGGCTCGCTGTGCAGGCTTGCTCGCCGTGCAGCTCACCGTGCAGGCTTGCTCGCCGTGCAGCTCACCGTGCAGGCTCGCCATGAAGGCTGACCGTGCAGGCTCACCATGCAGGCTCGCCGTGAAGGCTCACCGTGCAGGCTCACCATGCAGGCTCACTGTGCAGGCTCGCCATGAAGGCTCACCGTGCAGGCTCACCATGCAGGCTCGCCGTGAAGGCTCACCGTGCAGGCTCAACATGCAGGCTTGCCGTGAAGGCTCGTTGTGCAGGCTCACCGTGCAAGCTCACCGTGCAGGCTCACCATGCAGGCTCGCCGTGCAGGCTCACCATGCAGGCTCGCCGTGAAGGCTCACCGTGCAGGCTCACTGTGCAGGCTCACTGTGCAGACTCAACATGCAGGCCCGCCGTGAAGGCTCACCGTGCAGGGCTGTAGGGCTCAATGGTGTGTCCGTCCCCGGCACTCAGTGTGCAGCTGAGGTTGCCCTGAAATGGATGGAGGAGCCACTTCACGGTGATGGTGACGTTGTCAAAAACAGCAGCCAGTTTACTTATCAACAAGTGGAGCCCTGGGAAAAACAGAAACGGCTGTGTAAGAATCATTTGTCTAGAATTAAATTTAAACTGGTTTACCCTGAAGGCTCAGCACTGATCATCGACTCTCAAGACTAGCAATGAAAAGCTACTTGCTGAATCTGTATAGATAACGTGAGAATAGTTGAAATCATAAGAGATGGAGGGATCCATCTGACACATAATAATAATAAAGATTACATTTATATAGCGCTTTATCTTGACACCCAAAGCGCTTCACAGTGAAGGGGGAAACTCACCTCAAGATGCGGCCAAGAAGCACATCTACACGAACCCGGCGTAAACAGCAGAATCAGTTATACTAATGAACATATACTGAACATGTACTGAACACATGAACTCTCAGCTACATCCATTACGCCGTAGGTCTGTCACAGGCAGCCAGGAAAACACACACAGACGAAAAGCAGCAAATGACAGCGTGATGGATGTACAGGGAGAGAATAACACATGTAGATTTAGTCTAGTTATTTAACTTAAATGTTGAATTTAAATGGTCAACTGTATATATCCTACTGTACCTGTGTGTGTGTGTGTGTGTGTGTGTGTGTGTGTGTGTGTGAGACCTCTGGTTGCCTGCAGTGACCTGACTGAAGGTCTTTTGAGACCAAGTTGTTTTGGTTTTGTTGCAGACATACAAACCTGCCCCAGCACACGTGCACCACTCACCAAACCCCTCACAGCTGCCATCTTACATTTCACATGAGACAATCTTGTGGCTTCAACGGGGTGTGCAGATGAACGTCTTACCATCTCTGCAGCGATAGTCGACAGACAGGTAACTCCCCAGACCAGGACACGGGTCCGGGAAGGAGCTCACATCTGGCCCCACCTGGCAAGACTGGAGGCCGCGGCAATGACCTGGAAAAGGCCCCGATGAAGAACTACATCTTACAGTGGCTTAGTCAGAACAAAGCAAATGGGTCAATTATTTCATTTAACTCAACTTTTTTTTCCTCTCGGACCGACATGTTTATTTCCCCATTCTCTAACGGACCCTAATGTTACACGACATGGTTGGGAAAAGACAGCAGCCGACCGCCTCTTCTCACGGCTCAGGCTGTTTTACCCTGGAACCACCCACAGCATCACCTGTAGGAGGCGCTGTTCATAATGGTAGGGTGCATCACACCCACCGGTCCCCCACCCGGGAAAACTGAAGGTTATGGAGACACTCCTTTCCACTTTTCCAATATTTAAATCTTACGAGGTTTGTATTATTGACTTTGCGCCCCCACGTGGACAAAAGCGGAAGTGTTTGACAGAAGAACAACTCGATTGGCTCATAGGCCTCCACTCCTCCTCTGGTATCTGGTGTAGCAGAGCTGTTTCACAGATATACAGCCATGATCTATTGTATGTCTGTGTCTGTTACCCCGTCTGTGTGATGGACATAATTTGGTCAGATTTAAGGGAATCCAGCCCAGAAACAAACATCAGGAAGGATGCAAATACAAATATCTGATCCTCTCTTTGATCGTCCCATTTGATTGTCGCTCATATAGAGACAGCAAAATTAAACTGAGAAATAATCACTAAAAAAACTCTTCGTAACTGCTTTAAAAACTGCATCTTAATATACTGAGATTTTAGTATCAACCAACACTTAGAATCAGGTTTCAAACAGTCGGACAAAGGTAAACATGGATGAGACATCGACGTGCATTAGCTCATCACCATTGGGGGGTTTTCCTGATGGCTGTTTAGTCCTTGTCTCCTCAGAGGGCGGTGGAGGTTTTTCTGTTTGACAAAAGGCTCAGCAGACCACAACGGACCTGTCAGGTGGGCGTTTGGGACGAGGGCTTAAAAGCAGCTCTTTTAACAATGCTGTCAGATCTGTTCCGTGCATTTCAAAAGCAAATAACCGAAAGCTAATTCCACATGATCCGTCTGTCTGTCCACCTGCCCGAGAGCAAATCAACTGTGCCGATGAAGCATGCTACACGTAGACAAACAACACAACACAACAGCGGCTGCTGGAAGACAGATTGTGCTGCACCTGTGACGGACTGCACCGCATCCATCCAGCTGCACTCCTCCTGGGTGGATGCAGGTCTGGGGAGACTTCTGGATCGGCAGTAATGGATTGTTTTCCGGCCGTAGAAGCTGTCGTCTATTTCTATAACTTGACCAGAACCACACTGCAGAGTCGCATTTCGGCCATCGCATGCAACCGACCTGCCAGTCTCTACAGAAAGAACAACATGGACATAGAGGTGGAAGAGCTAGCAAACAAACACACAATGTCTCATTTCATATAGTATTGCTACGGTGCACACACACACACACACATGCATCATGTAAAGCTGCGAACCAAACTGGCATATGAAGTGTAGTTCCTGGCTGCAGTTGCCGGTCGCCCTCCATTGGAAAGCGGCGTGTCCCAGAACATGTCCACAGGCCGCTGCTGCGTCCGGACTCTCCACCCAGTTACTATAGCTGATGTCTGAGCCGTCCAGCCATGACAGAGCACCTGAAGATGGACAGAACATTTTTTAACAATATCCAGTTTCGAAGATAAAGCATGACAATCATGGCTGTTTGTGTATTTTCACGATACGACAAAGGACGTGTGAACACCCAGACCAGAGATCCACTTCTCACGGAAGTCTGATCCGGCTGTTGGAGGACGTGTCATGAAAAAAAGCCATTCCAGGATTTCTGACAAGCTGAGTTACTGATAACGGGGTCCATTGTGTCAGGAAATAAAAGACCCTTTTTCATTCAAGGGGCTTGATGGCAAAGCTGTTGTAAAGACCACATAAATGAGAAATCCCTTTCCTCCTGCTGCAGGATGGAGATAACTGACATGAGGGCCGTCTCACAACAGTCCCCAGACAAACACGTAATGTCAGGGAGCGTCCTCGCTGTCTAAATGAGATAATCCCCAGGACAACAGTCTGTCTTCCTGAACTTACAAGACTTGACTGCCATGTTGTCTGTAAAACCCATCAAACAGCTGCCTCCTATAGAGACCAGTACAGTCTTACGTAATCCATTCTTCACTCTGACCTGGACCGTTTCTCTAATCTGTCCTTGTGTCTGTCAGTGGGACTACAGACAAGGTGCAGCAGCCATTGTGTGCCGTCAGTGATACCGGTCTCAAAAGGCAAGTGGCACCTGAGCAAACAAACGGAACATTCTACACATGCAGATGTGCAGAATGTTCTGGCTTTAATTACACAGGTGAAATCAAATATGACAGGTAAGCATTTATGAGAAAGGTCTATTAATCAATAACAATCTTAAATGATCAAACTTAAATGTATTGGAAATAAACAAAAATATTGTCTAAAACATTAGTAGCCATTTGTGTCTCCTTCATCAGGGAATTTACTTCAGGGTGAGTCTTCAATTTGGGGCACTTTGGGCTTTTGAAATTTTGACAAAAATAAAAAATACATTTCTTTAAAATCTGTTTTTTTTTTCATTTTTTCAAAAGCTCTATTAAGTGGCGTGGAACAAATATCTAAGCATAGCTTTGATCGTCCTACAAAATACGTTTGATGTTATGATGCTTTTTTCAAACTTCTAACAGAAAAATGTGATGTAATGACACGTGATGACAATGACACGTGATGGTCATGACACGTGATGGTCGTGACACGTGATGTAATGACATGTGATGTAATGACACGTGATGGTAATGACATGTGATGGTAATGACACGTGATGGTCATGACACGTGATGGTAATGACATGTGATGTAATGACACGTGATGGTAATGACACATGATGGTCATTACACGTGATGGTAATGACACATGATGGTCGTGACACGTGATGTAATGAGATGTGATGGTAATGACACGTGATGGTAATGACATGTGATGGTAATGACACATGATGGTCATTACACGTGACGGTAATGACACGTGATGTAATGACACGTGATGTAATGACACGTGATGGTAATGACACATGATGTAATGACACGTGATGGTCATTCCACGTGATGGTAATGACATGTGATGGTAATGACACATGATGGTCATTACACGTGATGTAATGACACGTGATGTAATGACACGTGATGGTAATGACACATGATGTAATGACACGTGATGGTAATGACACATGATGTAATGACACATGATGGTCATTCCACGTGATGGTAATGACACGCGATGGTAATGACACATGATGGTCATTACACTTGATGGTAATGACATGTGATGGTAATGACACATGATGGTCATTACACGGTATGGTAATGATGTGATGTAATGACACGTGATGGTCATTACACTTGATGGTAATGACATGTGATGGTAATGACACATGATGGTCATTACACGGTATGGTAATGATGTGATGTAATGACACGTGATGGTAATGACATGTGATGGTAATGACACATGATGGTCATTACACTTGATGGTAATGACATGTGATGGTAATGACACATGATGGTCATTACACTTGATGGTAATGACATGTGATGGTAATGACACATGATGGTCATTACACGGTATGGTAATGATGTGATGTAATGACACGTGATGGTAATGACATGTGATGGTAATGACACATGATGGTCATTACACTTGATGGTAATGACACATTATGGTAATGACACGTGATGGTCATGACATGTGATGGTCATGACATGTGATGGTCATGACATGTGTTGGTCATGACACATGATGGTAATGACACATGATGGTCATTACACATGATGGTCATGACACGTGACGGTCATGACATGTGATGGTCATGACACGTAATGGTCATGACATGTGATGGTCATGACGTGTGATGGTAATGACATGTGTTGGTCATGACACGTGATGGTCATGACACGTGATGGTCATGACATGTGATGGTCATGACACGTGATGGTCATGACACGTGATGGTCATGACATGTGATAGTCGTGACACGTGATGGTAATGACATGTGATGTAATGACACGTCATGGTCATGACACGTGATGGTCATGACACGTGATGGTCATGACACGTGATGGTCATGACACGTGATGGTCATGACATGTGATGGTCATGACACGTGATGGTCATGACACGTGATGGTCATGACATGTGTTGGTCATGACACATGATGGTCATGACACGTGATGGTCATTACACTTGATGGTCATGACACGTGACGGTCATGACAATTTTCACCGTTTGGAGAAAAAGTTGGCTAAGTGTTAGACTTGCTAAGCTAACTTGTTAGCTAGCATACAATGTAGAATGAATACAGGTGAATAAAGTGAAGTTTCTTAATTCTGAACTAAAATACTCAGCTAGTAACGTGTTTGGGGATGACTTGTAATAACCATCCTGTCCAGGGAGACACCCTGGACAGCCCGCCAGGCCATCACACAGCCCCCCCCCCCCACACACACACACTCACACCTTGGGACCACTTAGTACGGCGAGTCACCTGACCTCCATGTGTTTGGACTGTGGGAGGAAACCGGAGCCCCCGCAGGAAACCCACGCAGACACGGGGAGAACATGCAACCTCCACACAGACCACGACCCAGGACCACCCCCAACCATACATTAAGAAAGGAAATTAAAAAAAAAAAGGAATGAAATAGAGGGGTGTCTGTTTTTACAACCCAATATTTTCCAGTCCTCCATCAGCTCAGCAGTAAACAGTTTCCAGCCTTGTAGAAATGGATTAGTACCCCTTTAACGGGGGGGGGGGGTCACGGATTTCAGCTTTAAAGATGCGTTAGACGGATCTAAAGGCTTCTTACTTCTGACTGTATTGTACAATACACCTGAGCAGACCCGGATGTGGTCGCTGTATGGGTAGGACGCCGACGTTGTGGTAATCCGGTGACAGAACTTACATGTCCCTGGTCTTACGGTACCGGAGACGGTTCTCTAACTTGTCCCCTGTTGTACTGAAACGACCGGTCCACCTGCTCGTCATCACATCCACATGACTCATGGTCATTACCAGCATGGGCAGGACAACATCATTACATTTTCTCGGGGGGGGGGGGGCAGAAACATTTGTCGACGTGAGACGAGAGGACAGCCCCCCGCAGACGGGCTGCCTTGGTTTTCACCCACCACGAATAAGAAGACTGCTGATCCGGTATCGGGTGGTTTTGGATCCTTTCCCCAACTGTGCTCAAGACGCTGTGTGTGCGTCCACTTTTCCACAGCACTGCAGACCCCTCACACCCTGGTCACAACCTGTTCCACCTCCTCCCCTCTGGAGGGCGCTACAGAGCACTGTACCCCAAAACAACCAGATATAAAAAGTTCCTCTCCGCGGGCTGTCATTCAAATGAACGCTTAACACTGTCAATAAATCCGGGGGTCCGGGTGGCGTGGCGTGGCGGTCTATTCCGTTGCCTACCAACATGGGGATCACCGGTTCGAATCCCCGTGTTACCTCCGGCTTGGTCGGGCGTCCCTACAGATACAATAGGCCGTGTCTGTGGGTGGGAAGCCGGATGTGGGTATGTGTCTCGGTCGCCGCACTAGCGCCTCCTGTGGTCGGTCGGGGCGCCTGTTCAGGGGGGAGGGGGAACTAAGAGGAATAGTGTGATCCTCCCACACGCTACGTCCCCCTGGTGAAACTCCTCACTGTCAGGTGAAGAGAAGCGGCTGGTGACTCCACATGTATGGGAGGAGGCATGTGGTAGTCTGCAGCCCTCCCTGGATCAGCAGAGGGGGTGGAGCAGAGACCGGGACGGCTCGGGGGAGTGGGGTAATTGGCCGGGTACAATTGGGGAGAAAAACAAAATAAATGACACTTTCAATAAATCCAACCATGTTGTATATACTGCACTGTACATGTTGTATATACTGTACTGTCCATGTTTTATACTGTACATGTTGTGTATACTGCACTGTACATGTTGTATATACTGTACTGTCCATGTTTTATACTGTACATGTTGTGTATACTGCACTGTACATGTTGTATATACTGCACTGTACATGTTGTATATACTGTACTGTCCATGTTTTATACTGTACATGTTGTGTATACTGCACTGTACATGTTGTATATACTGCAGTGTACATGTTGTATATAATGTACTGTACATGTTGTATATACTGCACTGTACATGTTGTATATACTGTACTGTCCATGTTTTATACTGTACATGTTGTATATAATGTACTGTACATGTTGTATATACTGCAGTGTACATGTTGTATATAATGTACTGTACACGTTGTATATACTGCACTGTACATGTTGTATATACTGTACTGTCCATGTTTTATACTGTACATGTTGTGTATACTGCACTGTACATGTTGTATATACTGCAGTGTACATGTTGTATATAATGTACTGTACATGTTGTATATACTGCACTGTACATGTTGTATATACTGTACTGTCCATGTTTTATACTGTACATGTTGTATATAATGTACTGTACATGTTGTATATACTGCAGTGTACATGTTGTATATAATGTACTGTACACGTTGTATATACTGCACTGTACATGTTGTATATACTGTACTGTCCATGTTTTATACTGTACATGTTGTGTATACTGCACTGTACATGTTGTATATACTGCAGTGTACATGTTGTATATACTGCACTGTACATGTTGTATATACTGCACTGTACATGTTTTGTATACTGTATTGTACATGTTGTATATACTGTACTGTCCATGTTTTATACTGTACATGTTGTATATACTGCACTGTACATGTTGTATATACTGCACTGTACATGTTGTGTATACTGTATTGTACATGTTGTATATACTGTACTGTCCATGTTTTATACTGTACTGTACATGTTGTATATACTGTACTGTACTGTACATGTTGTGTATACTGCACTGTACATGTTGTATCTACTGTACTGTCCATGTTTTATACTGTACATGTTGTATATAATGTACTGTCTATGTTTTATACTGTACATTGTATATAATGTACTGTACATGTTGTATATACTGCACTGTACATGTTGTATCTACTGTACTGTACTTTGTATGTATACTGGTACACTCCGCCATGTCCATCTACCTCAGGCATGTATATGTCAGTAAGCTGCTAACATGTATTCCAGCATCTCTGATATATTCTCTGCACCGCTGCACCTCATCACCTCCTATTTCACCTGTATAAGTCTGTCCTGGTGTATATATGTGAGGATAGTTGTGTCGTAGTGTTGTTATTCTTTGTTAAGTACACTGAGAGAGCCACGAAACCGGAGTCACATTCCATGTTTGTGCCAACCTACATGGCCGATAAACCTGATTGTGATTGTGAACATAAGAAAAATGATAACAGAAAGGCATTAGTTTTCACTTCCTGCATGACAGGTCACTAACAACGCGTATTAATTTCATTACTTTTAAGTTCACAGAATTGTTACATGGCAAGCAAATATCTCATTTAAAAGTATTTATTTCTTTGCATAAGCAAAACGCCTCGTTAGTGGTTCCTTTCAGCCCTGCGTCAGTACGACTGATGAGCCACATGCAGCTTTGTCTTGATGCTCAGTAATCCAGTAAGGAAGTCACAGAGAGGAGACTCACTGCCTCTGGACTCACCGAGAAACGTGTCATCATCATCTCAGTGTGACCTCTTCAGTCTCAGCTGACTGCAGGTACCCCCACCCTCATAAACAACACAGTGGCTGCAGGTACCCCCACCCTCATAAACAACACAGTGGCTGCAGGTACCCTAACCCTCATAAACAATACAGTGGCTGAAGGTACCCCCACCCTCATAAACAACACAGTGACTGCAAGTACCCCCACCCTCATAAACAACACACTGGCTGCAGGTACCCCCACCCTCATAAACAACACAGTGGCTGCAGGTACCCCCACCCTCATACACAACACAGTGACTGCAGGTACCCTAACCCTCATAAACAATACAGTGGCTGCAGGTACCCCCACCCTCATAAACAACACAGTGGCTGCAGGTACCCCCACCCTCATACACAACACAGTGACTGCAGGTACCCTAACCCTCATAAACAATACAGTGGCTGCAGGTACCCCCACCCTCATAAACAACACAGTGACTGCAGGTACCCCCACCCTCATAAACAACACACTGGCTGCAGGTACCCCCACCCTCATAAACAACACACTGGCTGCAGGTACCCCCACCCTCATAAACAACACAGTGACTGCAGGTACCCCCACCCTCATAAACAACACACTGGCTGCAGGTACCCCCACCCTCATAAACAACACAGTGACTGCAGGTACCCCCACCCTCATAAACAACACAGTGACTGCAGGTACCCCCACCCTCATAAACAACACAGTGACTGCAGGTACCCCCACCCTCATAAACAACACAGTGGCTGCAGGTACCCCCACCCTCATAAACAACACAGCGGCACTGTAAAGGTGATGAGCGATGAAACGTTTCTCCCAGTAAACGTTGTGTCCAGATGAAGTGACTCTACTTTCTGTGGTTTCTATTCCTGGTTTATTGAGCATGCATCAAGTCATGGTGTTGTGATGGCTACAAAGTGTGATTACACTTGAGCCGCACTACGTGTGCATTAACACACACTGCTCAGCCAGCCACAAATGGTATTCTCCGTGACATGGCCTAAATGGAGGGATTCCGTCTGAAATGTGACGACATTTGGTTCTATCGATATCACCCAGGCTCACAGTGGCCATACAAGAGCATGAAGGAACAGTGTTCAAGTGGGTTTCTCACCCTCGGCAGCTGCAGAGTCCAGGGTAAGGTTTGGAGAGGCTGGCGCCAAGCCAAGCCACCAGTCTGTCTCTGGTTCCAGGTGCTTCTGAAGGAACTGCTGTGTTTCGTCATTGAGGATGAACGCCAAGTGTCCTCCGCCATTCTCACACCAACCCTGAGCGCCCAGGAAGGGGCGCCGCAGACCCACAAATTCATAGCAGGACCCATCAAAGGACTGTTGGTGCTGTGGGCAGGGCAGGACGTCTGTCTCATCCTTGGCACAAGAAGACGAGCTGAGGGAGAGAACCAGCCAGATGAAGAGGAGGAAGAGAACGGATCCGTCCATCTCAACCCTCCACCCTGTCCTCTGTTCCATTCACTGTGGGTACACTGTGGTTTTAAAAGGCCGTTGGTGTGACGTCAGAGTATCGTGTCTAACACTGGCATGGTTTCAGCGTGCTCTTCATCACACAGCACAGAGCTACAGTGAATAGACGCTGTAGCTCGCAGTGTCAACAGGCTTCAGCCACTCCCCCGTCTCCAGTGCTGTGACACTCCACGACTGGCTGAGAGAGATAAGCCTGACAAATGTGACCTGTCTCCATCTTTAAACTGCCACCCAGAGATTTAGCTGTTGACTCGATGCAAAGCTTAAACTGACCGTAAACTAAGAAAAACACTTTTAGTATTATGAGAGAGAATTCAGGCTACTCAACGTGCACATGCTGCATAACCCTAACAGCCTCTCAACATCTCCTACTGTCTGACAGACCAGCCTTTAAGTTGAGTGCTTCACAACCGGTACTGCATGGTGGGTCGGTTTCTGTCTCAATGAATTTACCAACCACTGTCCTGCTGATGAGGTGATAGAGTCTAGTTTATAGATTATAGATTATTGACTATTGCAACTGTTCTCTTCTCTCACACGTCTTTTCTCTCTCTGAATGATGTCTTCTCCTTTCTCTTCTTCTGTGAATGTGAATGGTGGGATGGATGTGAGTCTCCCTTGTGTGCACGTGCAGTCTGTCCTCCTCCCAGGTCTCCATGGTGATGGTGGTCACCACCTGGACACTGCTCGGCATCCCCCTCATCACATTTTAAAAAAAAATCCCCCCTCCCTTTTTCTCCCCAATTGTACCTGGCCAATTACTGCACTCTTTCCAGCCATCCCAGTCTCTGCTCCACCCCCTCTGCTGTTCTGCAGACTACCACATGCCCCCCCCCCGATACATGTGGAGTCACCAGCCGCTTCTTTTCACCTGACAGTGAGGAGTTTCACCAGGGGGACGTAGAGTGTGGGAGGATCACGCTATTCCCCCCAGTTCCCCCTCCCCCCTGAACAGGCGCCCCGACCAACCAGAGGAGGCGCTAGTGCAGCGACCAGGACACATACCGTCATCAAGCTTCCCTCCTGCAGACACGGCCAATTGACCCTTCGCTAAGCCACGCCCCCGAAATGTTAATTCACAATAATGACACTTTTCCCTTTAGTTTAGTTCCTTTACTTTCCGCTCTCAACAAAGATAAACAAGCACAGCTTTGTCTGCTCCAAGGTAAGTAATTACTTATATTAACCGTAAAATAATGTTAAAGCTTGACGGACTTAGCAACAGTAACTAAGGGGAGTTGGGCCTTAGCGAAGCGTCAATTGTGTCTGTAGAGACGCCCGACCAAGCCGGAGGTAACACGGGGATTCGAACCAAAGATCCCTGTGTTGGTAGACAACGGAATAGACCGCTACACTAGCTGGACGCCACATTTTCTTTTTATATATCTTATAAATCAATATAACTGTGTTATCCTGTTTCAACGTTATGTCCTTCTCTCACTCAGATGTGTGACTAATGCGTTTGTTTGTTTTTTTACATGGTGATGGTGGTCACGTGGCTCAGGTCCTGGGCTGTTCCGGTGGCGTCTAGACACTGCTTGGCATCCTCCTCATCATATTCTTCGTACAGCTTATAATTCCATGATAATTGTGTTATCCTCTTTCAAACACAACACCCATTGTATTGCACGTTGTCTGTCTTGGGAGAGAGATCCTCCTTTGTCCCCCCCCCTTAGGTTTCTTCCTATTTTTTCTCCCTGTTAAAGGGCTTTTAGGGAGTTGTTCCTTATCCGATGTGAGGGTCTACGGACAGGATGTTGTGTTGCTGTAAAGCCCCCTGTAATATAGTGGGATAACACCTAACTTAATACACATTACGGAGACCGAGATAACGGTGTGTGCAGTTCTTTAATCCATACTCACTCAACAGCGCACGTCTACAACGCAGCAGAGAACACAACCAGCACCCGCAGAGGGCGCTCTAATACCGCTATCTCTATGCCAATACATTACACTCCTCCCCTTCAAATAAAAAACCTCCAATATAGACTTTCTGACTGGCAGGCACCGCAGTTCTGAGCTGTTCTCTCAATGTCTTGATCCATGTTGGGCCACCACACATAGGATCAGGATAAAGCCTTCATGCGACATATGTCTGGGTGTCCTGTGTGTAGGTCGTTGAGTAGCCTTGCTGTGTGCTGAGGGAACAATGACCCTCATCCCCCATAGCATGCAACCTTGCTCTTCAGATAGTTCTGTTCAACAGATGAAGAATGACCTGAGAGTCTCACCTTTGATCTGATTTGGCCAACCATTCAGCGTGAACTCCCTCACTCGGCTCAGCACCGGGTCTTTCTGTGTGCTTTGGGCCATGTCGTTAGCATGCACAGGAAGGTCGTCAACGAATGAGAAGTAGAAGATGCTGTTTTCGTCACCCACTTTGTCTTTGCCTGGTCGTGGCAGCCTGGAGAGTGCATCTGCGTTTGCATGATCTGCTGACTTGCGATACTTGATGTCGTAACTGTATGCCATGAGTGTTAGTGCCCATCGTTGCATTTGGATGGCAGCTAAGGTGGGGATGGCTGACTTTGGACTCAGGATAGCCAAGAGTGGCTTGTGATCAGTGGTGAGTCTGAATTTTCTCTCATAGATGTATTTGTGGAACTTCTTCACTCCGAAAATCATGGTGAGAGCTTCCTTCTCTATTTGTGCATATTTACCCTCTGCCCCCGACAGAGCGCGTGATGCAGATGCTATTGGCTTTTCCTCCCCATTTTCTACTATGTGGGAAATAACAGCTCTGACTCCGTAAGGACTGGCATCACAGGCTAGCCTCACCTGTTTCTTTGTGTCGTAATGCATGACTACTTTACTTTGTAACAATTGCGTCTTTACACTTTTGAACGTTTCCTCACACTTGGCTGTCCATTTCCACAAACTCTCCTTCTTCAGCAGTGCATGCAGCAGTTGCAGCAGGGTGGATAGATTTCTCATGAACCTTCCATAGTAGTTCAAGAGTCCAAGAAACGTACATAGCTCTGAGATGTTGGTGGTACTTGGAGCATTCACTATGGCCTCCACCTTCTCCTCTGTGGGATGAAGTCCTTCACTGTCCACTATATGGCCAAAGTACTCCACTCTGTTCTCCATGAACTTACACTTGGCCCGCTTCACTTGAATGTCATACTTCTCCAGACAACTCAGGACTTCATCCAGTTTACGCAGGTGTTTTTCTCTTGATCCCACTGTGATCAGGATGTCCTCCAGGAAGCAGGACAAATGGTCAAGTCCCTGTAGGATCTGGTCCATCACATCTTGGAAGATAGACGGTGCTCTGGAGACATCATATGAGAGGCAGTGGTAGACATACAGTCTGCGATGCATGTTCACTGTGAGGTACTTTTCCGAGTTTTTATCCAGCTTGAGTTGTTTATACGCGTGACAAGTTCAATTTTGTGAACAACTGGCCTCCAGCCAATGTTGCAAACAAATCCTCAGTGTTGGGCAGTGGGGATGTCTCCTCTGCCACTCTTTGGTTCACCATCACCTTGTAGTCGCCAAAGATTCTGATGGATTTATCTAATTTTGGCATGATGACAATGGGTGACACCCACTCACTTCTGTCCACTTTCGTCATGATGCCCATGCCCTAGTCTAGCCAACGCTTTCTCCACTGACTCTTTCAGTGCGTATGGTACAGGTCTGGCTTCCTGAAGATAGACTGGGTGTGTGGCTTTACCTTGATGGATACCTTGAACTCCTGGATGGTGTCGGGGCCCTCCTTGAACACAGCCCTGTGTTTCTGTGGCATGGCCTCCACGTCAGCATGCTGGCAGTTAATTTCATAACAGACATACTAACGTACGTAATGCATTAATATCTCAGTTGGGTATTTATCTTGACAGAATATAGAGTTTAAAAACCACGGCAGTCAAAATGACTGCCCACAGTCATTCTAGAAGTTTTTAAGTTCCGGTCGTTGTTTGGGACTGTTTCAATATTTATTTTCAGTTCTTTTTTTACAAGTCATGGTTTATAGGCCTTGTTACGTTTGTTAGATTAGCAATATGTGTTTTCTGTTTTGTTTTTTAGGTCATATTTTCACTTTTTCAATTTTGCCATTCAAGTTCGACCATGTCTCTCTGAAGTTTAAATTGTTTAAAATTAGTATTATGGTTGTCAAAATCTTAATTTTGGTGTCAGTTAGTTTCTTAACAGACGTAATGCATTCATATCTCAGCTGGGTATTTATCTTGACAGAATATAGAGTTTAAAAACCGGCTGTCATTTTGACCACCCATGGTCGTTTCAGGTAGGAGTGAAACCCAGTCGTTTTAAGATGTGTGCCGAAATCACAGTGAGTCACCAGCTGCATCAGTGCTACTGCATAATCAAAAATCAACTCACCCTCTTGCTGGTTCCTTTTCTGGAAATGAAATCGTTTGGCGATGACCACGGGCTTTGGTTTATAATGGTCACTCAGGGCCTTGCTTAGCACATCATAGGTTTCCCAGATAGCAAAATTGCTGTGGCTCAGACCCGTCCCACACCCAACACTTCATCCAGTCCACATACCACATGGAATGATGGCACTTGGGCTGTCCACTCTTGTTTGCCAGATCTGGGCCGCAACCAAACCATAGCAATGCTGCATGTGCCACATATTTGCCAAAGGTGGCCCATATTTGTTTTGTGATATTTCAGGGTCACATCCAGATTACATATTGCTGAGAGCACCACATCTTTGCCCAAAAAGGCCCACATTTGATTTGGCATATTTGGGCCATATTTGCTATTATACATGTGGGCCACTTCAGGCTCACATCCATTTTGTCAGGGCCAGAAGCAGGCCATCAGTGCCGCATCATTGCCTGAAGTGGCCCACATCTGGAAGCTACCTGGGTTGTGTGCTAGGCTTATCATGACTCACCAAATTTTTCAGAAGTTGGTAGGCATCTGCCCCGATCACTGACAGGAACACACTGACCTTTTTTCCGTCATCCACATTGTTAGCAATCATCCACTGTTCAAGTCTTTCCAGGTACTTAAAAGTGGTGGCTGGCCAGTATAGGGTGCTGGGGCGCCAGCCCCTTCAAATATCCATCCATCCATTATCCAAACTGCTTATCCAGCATCCCCGTGATCCCCCTTCAAATATCAAGAGATGAAAATCTACTTAAACATGTTCAATATAATGTAGTTGTATAATGGAAATAATGATGAAATAAAAGTGTTTTTCAGTCTGTGAGCGCCTGTCAGCAGCATTAAATATTGGTTCAAATGGTATTTGGTTGGTTTCTGTCTGAATACACATACTTCCTGTCTGAATACATATACTTCCTGTCTGAATACATATACTTCCTGGGTGAGGGGCGCCGGCCAAACCATGCCTTATGTAAGCCCTCAAACTTGTGGCGAGCAGGTGACCTGAGGCTGCTGTCTGATTGGTTTCTTCAGATTTTTATTGGCGGCGAAGTGGTATTGTTTTAATGTTTTTTGCTGTAATGTGATTGGACAATTCTCGTGGCTGTCAATCATGTTCACACCCACCACGACGCTTCGTGTCGACTGTCAATCATCCACCGTCTACCAACCCTGATAAAATCTATAGGCTACATTGTCCTTCTTAGTAACTCTGTGACTGTGTGGACATTAAAGCAGCTGTCAGGTGTGCTGCGCCAAGCTAAATAGCGCCCCCCCCCCAAAAAAAAATGTTTAGCACCAGCCGCCGCTGATACTTACCTGGAAAACTCTCCCTCGTTGAACTCCGCTAACGTCCGGGCCTGAAATGTCGCCATCTTGCCTGCGTCAGTTAACACGTAGCCGTAGGTCATCTTGCTAGCTAGCCCGCGGTAGCACACTGCTTTTTGTTAGCCGTTTCTTAACGCTACAAAGTTCCCGTCTGTGATCCACCTATCGCAGCGTTGTTCCTCTTGGTTGGATGTTTCTCGTCCCATCCTCGTCGCCAAATTGTAATATAATGGGATAACGGCCAATACGGAGACCGAGACAACGGCGTGTGTCGTGTCGCGCAGTTCTTCTTTCATCCATACTCACTCGACAGCGCATGTCCACCGCCCAGCAGCGGACACACCCAGCACCACTAGAGGGCGCTCCAATACGTCTAGCTCCGTGCCAACACATCTGATTTATACACTTCATATGCGTGTAATTCAGTTTGTATATCAGTAGTACAGGTTTTATACCTGTGATAATGTTTAATGTTTGATGTTTGATTTGATTTATTTTGAACATGTAAAACAAGAAACAGCATAAAAAACATGGCATCTTCTTCAACTTCCTGGAGAATCCTAACGTTGAAGCAGATGTATGGAATGCTGAACTGATGGCCATTTAGGGCTCCCCTCCCCTTTTTTCTTCTTCTTTATTTCGCTTTTCTTTTTTTAACAACAATAATTATTTGAATTTATCCATTATTGTTTGTTCATCGCCATCTGGGCTGTATTTCTGTACACAATTGTTCTGTGTTCCTTTTTCTAAAACAAAATAATTCAATAAAGAAATGTAAATAAACCGAAATAATAATACTAAATTAAAATTAACAATAAACCTATGTATATAACTCAATAAACAAATTCTCATGAACATCCATCCATTATCCAAACCGCTTATCCTGCTGTCAGGGTCGTGGGGAGTATACACTTATTTATTCCCACCGCTTCTCCACTGTTCGTCAATTAACTCATCATTTTTATCTTGTATGCAATTTATAAACAATTATGCCAGTTCCATGTACAACCCAAATATCCCCCAGTGTCAATAATATGAAACTTAAACAGTTATCACAGCCCTTCCTCATACCTCTAAAAAATAACTTTTTGTATATCTTTTTGAACTGGATAATGTTTGTACTTTGCTTGAGTTCCACATCCAAACTAGTCCACAAATTCACCCCACAGATCCAAATATTCTTCATAGTTGTACGAACACAGTTTCTTCAAATTAAACTTTCCTCTCAAATTATAACCCTCTCTCTGTCGAAGAACATTTTTTGTATATTACCCGGTAGTTCTTAGAGTTAAGGAAGCTATTGGTCACCATGATAGTTTACTGACAATGGTTGGAAAAAAAAGGAAATTAAACTGGTTTGGGCACGTTTGGCGAACGGAAAAGACACTTGCAAAGGACACCCTGCAAGGCCTGGTAGAAGGGACTATGAAGAGAGGGAGACTGAGAAAAACCTGGCTAATCAACATCGGAGAATGGCTACAGATGAGCGTAGTGGAGGCCGAGAGAGCTGCGATGGATAGGGAACAGTGGAAGAGACTTGTTGAGGCATCAGCTGTGCTCCTACGACCTCCATAGGTTACGGAACTGATGATGATGATGATGATGACGACGGTAGTTCTTTGATACACCATGTGGTGCAACCTGGACACATCATCCGTAACGAGCATGGGTTATCAGATGTTTCAGGTGTTAACATCAGACACCTTCATTCGAGCGAGTTAGCCAGGGGTGCTCAAGCCCTGACTGGTGTCCAGGTAGCACATTACGCCACGCGTCACCCCTCTTCACCCAGAGCCAACGGGAAGAATGATGTTCCTAACTTCTTTGCAACTCACAAATCCCCAACATTCCCAGGACCTGGAGTAGAGACTGGACTGTAAAGCCCCTGCAGCCCACCTCAACCAGCTCACATTTGGAGGTCCCATCCATCATTCCTACCGTACACCTCACCACTTATTAATACTACCGGATGTTTTACTCTTGCAGATGCGGCAGGTAGGAGCTGTGGTAATAACGTCATTGGTGCATGTCGAGGTGGCAACCTAAGATCCCGCTGGTGGACACCGGCGGTGAGGGAAGCCATCAGGCTGAAGAACGAGGCCTTTCGGACTTGGTTGGCCCAGGTGTCTCCTGAAGCAGCAGACAGGTACCGGAAGGCCAGAAGGGCTGCAGCATCAGCAGTTGCGTAAGCAAAAACTCGGGTGTGGGAGAAGTTCGGCGGTGCTATGGAGGAAGACTTTCCGTGCACCTCAAGGAAGTTTTGACAAACCATCTGGCGACTCAGGACGGGGAATCAGAGCTTGACTCAGGCTGTGTTCAGCCGGGGAGGGGAACTGCTGAAGCGGACTGGGGATGTTGTCGGGCGGTAGAAAGAACACTTTGAGGATCTCCTGAACCTGGCTAACATGTCCTCAGTGGAGGAGGTAGAGTCTGAAGACTCGGGGAAGCCCCACCCATATCCCTGGCAGAATTCTCTGAGGTAGTTAAGAAGCTCCTCGGTGGCAAGGCGCCAGGTATGGATGAGATTCGCTGTAAGATGCTCAAGGCTCTGGACATTGGTAGGCTGTCTTGGCTGACACACCTCTTCAGTGTCGTGGAGGTCGGGGACAGTACCTGTGGAGTGGCAGACTGGGGTGGTGGTTCCCATACTTAAAAAAGAGGACAGAGGGTGTGCTCCAATAGTCAGGGCATCACACTGCTCGGCCTCCCTGGGAAAGTCTACTCTAGGGTACTGGAAAGGAGGCTCCGATCGATTGTCGAACCTCAGATCCAGGAGGAACAATGCGGATTCTGTCCTGGCCATGGAACAATGGACCAACTCTTTACCCTTTGCGGAAGTGCTGAGGGAGGCATGGGAGTTTGACTAGCCAGTCTAGATGTGTTTTGTGGACTTGGAGAATGCTTATGGCCGTGTACCCCAGGATACTCTGTTGGGAGTACTGCAGGAGTATGGGGTACTGGGGCAGTTGTTACAAGCCATCCGGTCCTTGTATAACCAAAGTGAGAGCTGTGTCCGCATTCTCGTCAAACACATTTTCGATGGGTGTTGGACTCCGCCAAGGGGTTGTCGTTTGTCTCCTATTCCGTTTGTGAAATTCATAGACAGGATCTCAAGGTGCAGCCAATGTGAGGAGTGTGTCCATTTTGGGAACCTCAGAATTGTATTTCTGCTCTTCATAGATGATGTGGTTTCGTTGGCTTCATCAAAACATGACCTCCAGCGCGCACTGGGGCGGTTTGCAGCTGAGTGTGAAACGGCCAGGATGAGAGTGAACACCTCCAAGTCTGGGGCCGTGGTTCTCTACCAGAAAATGGTGGATTGTTCCCTCCGGGTTGGGGATGAGTTGTTGCCTCAAGTGGGGTATCTCAGGGTCTTGTTCATGAGTGAGGGTAGGATGGAATGGGAGATTGACAGGTGGATTGGTGCAGCATCAGCAGTAATGCGGACATTGTATTGGACCGTTGTAGTGAAGAGGGAGCTGAGCCGGAAGGCAAAGCTCTCAATTTACTAGTCAATCTTCGTTCCAACTCTCACCTATGGTCATGAGCTTTGGGTAGTGGCCAAAAAGGTGAGATCACGGATACAAGTGGCTGAAATGAGTTTCCTCCGTAGGGTGTCTGGGTTCAGCCTATGGGGTGAGGAGCTCAGACATCCGGAGGGAGCTCGGGGTAGAGCCAGTTGAGGTGGTTTGGGCATCTGATTAGGATGCCTCCTGGGTGCCTTCATTTGGAGGATTTCCGGGCACGTCCAACTGTGTGTGTGAGTGGGGGGGGACACCGGGGTAGACCCAAAACTCGCTGGAGGGGCTACATGTCCAATCTGGCTTGGGAATGCCTTGGGATCCCCCAGGAGGAGCTGGAGGGCATTGCTGGGGAGAGGGATGTATGGAGTGCCCTACTGAGCTTGCTGCCACCGCAACCCGACTCCGGAGAAGTGGCTGATGATGAGATGAGAGGATGTTTTACTCTGCCTTGAGATCGGGGTTTCTAGGTCAAATTGGGATTCTTACAGGTGTTTCTTAACTTGGACAGTAGCCAGGCTGCTAATCAGGGCCATGCAGAGACCTTTGGAGGGGCGGGTGCTCAAAGTATAAAACGGGCACATGGAACAAGACTTTAAATAGGGCCGTGCTCAACATATCGATATGGCAATATATCTTGACGTATTCTGTATCGTTACGGCAGCAAATGCTGTGACAGTTTTGAAAAAGAAACACAGAACCGAAAAGACCATTTCATGTTTAAAAGTTAAAGAATGTTTTATTTGAACCTATGTAGGCCGACATAACTTATAGGGAACAGTTGCTGTTGAGGGGGTTGCTGCTGCGGTTGCTGCCTTTGCTGTTGTTGTTGCTGCTGATACTGCCAGAGGGCTTACTGATCTGAGACTATAGACATTAAAAGAAACATAGGAGCTATATTAGCTGATTAAACAATTGTTATGTGACCATGACAAGGTGTAAAAATTGCTGACAATGTTTGGAACTGGCTCAGTGTGACAGAGCTGCTGTAGTGCTGCAGCTGCTGCCAAAGCTGACTGTTTGGGGAGGGAGATTCTCACATTAGATGGCTGCAGCACACCAAGAGCTGCAGGTAGAGAAAATAAGATACCAGATTCAAACACATGTGGGAAATAAGAATAGAATAGAACTTTATTTGTCATTGTACAAGTACAACGAAATTTGAAAGTGCGGTTCATATCAGTGCAAAGATCAATATAAAAAAAGAATTAAAAACATAAAACACACACACATTCATGTCTACATTCTACTGGACACCAACATATTGCACAAAAAGTCAGGAATCAAGACTCGGCAGCATTTACTGCAGTTATGGCTCGGGGAGAGAAGCTGTTCTTTAGTCTGTTTGTCCGAGCTCTTATTGTCCTGTAACGTCTGCCTGAGGGCAGCAGTTCAAACAGATGCTGTCCTGGGTGGGATGGGTCCTTGAGGAAATAATCTGAGAAGGAAACATTAATGGGGAAAGGATGAGGGTGGTCATGACAGGGGTAAGAGTGAGACAAAAAAAATCTATATAGACAAGTGTGTGTGTGTGTGTGTGTGTGTGTGGCTTGCTTGTGTGTCTACAGTATGCAATATTGTAATCATGATTTCATATATTGCATTGTGACTCTGAGACATATTTGGATTTTGATTGATTATTTGTCTAATCAAAAATCTAAATAAAGAAACTAAAATGTGTGTGTGTGTGTTCATTCTGTTGGCACCTACTAAACATCACAGAGTAGCATTAATCTTGCCAATAAGTGGAGTTGTTGTACTCATAACAGCAATTTCCGGTTGGCCATGTCCCTAAAGATGTCTATGACATCATTGTGGTTTATTGGAATATCCTTCTCGATGGCCAACAGAAGCAGCTCAGACAATCTCTCCTCTTTGCGAAGGCTGTGAAGTTTGGTTTTCCCCAGCTCCAGTTTTGAGAAGGAACGTTCCACAGTTGCTGTTGACACCAGAAGTGTGCCATTTGTCTTCAGCAGCTCAGTCATGTTGGGGAAAACTAGATTTGCATTGTTTTCCTTGACCACTGAAAGAATAGATGACACACTGACTGGTGGTGGGCACAAGTATGAAGCATGGAAGACCTTCAGTTCTGTCTGAAATTTCTCTTCCTCTTCAATGTTATAGAACTGGCACAATTTCTTCACAGCTTGGAATGCTGCTGTCGGGCTGGTTGCTGTTCTCCAGTTCTCTGGGACTGTCAGGCAATGGAAGGCATTCCAGATTTCCCATTTGGAATTGTCTCCTCCTTTAAAGCATCTCTGAAGCTCTTGTGTCATTGTGTCCCGAAAAACATAATACACTTTACGACGGTATTTCTCCTGCAATGTTGGGAAAGCATGGTCAGTCGTAGCTGATGTGGCAGCAAACTTGAACTTCTCTGGCACTTTCCTCCTCCTCGCTTGTTGAGGGACCTCAGATGGAGGGTCCAGGCCCACTGACGCAGCCTTCTCTGTAGCCTGTTTGTAATGTTCTCAAACTCGTCTTCTGTTCTGCTTTGGACCCGCCTCTGTAAAACTCCACTGATCGGGGTGCTTCCTCTTCTGCATTTCAATAAATGCAGAGTGTTGTTTTGATGAGTTGGCCATAAAAGTGTAAAGTTTTTCAGCTAGATTGAAAAAGTGGACAAAATAGATGTTTGACTTTGCACTTTCTACCAACACCAGATTAAGGCAGTGTGCCTGACAGTGCACATACAAGGCCTTTGGATTTTGCCTTAGGATTCTGGACTGCGGTCCCTTATGGTGCCCACTCATGTTTGCAGCCCCATCATAACCTTGGCCCCAGATGTTTTCTATTTTCAGGTCATTTTCTTCCCGTAGAGCCATCACAAGATTTTCAAGAGCATCTCCGCTTGTTGAACGCACATTGCACACCTGGATGAATCACTCCTTTATTTTCATGTTGTGTACATATCTGACAACAAAGGAAACCTGCTCAGTTTGGGACACATCTGTCGTTTCATCCATAAGTATCGAAAAGATTTTGCTCTCTTGAAGTTCTTCTTTGATGACACGTTTTACTGATATGGCCGAAGCTTTGATTACGTCATTCTGGGATCTGTTCAAGAGGAGCAAGACAAGAGGTCTTCTTTGGGTTCCCTGCTTCTCTTTTATGGCATCAAGGTGTAATTTAGTTACACTGTCGCACTTGCTGAGCAACTCCACTAACTCTAAGAAATTCCCTTGATTTTGGCTTGATGAGGTCTCATCGACTCCCCTGAAAGACATGCCCTGTCTTGCCAGGAAAAGAGTAATGGCAATCAAACGAGACAACATTTCTCTGTTCCTCTCCCTCTCTTTTTCTTCTGCAGCCTGCGACTCACAGTCACTCACTTCAAAAGCTGAAATGAAGTGATTTTTTTTTCTTGCATGAGTTCCATCTCACCATACCACACACGTGAGTCTCTGAGGCACTGTGCTCTTTGATTCTTTCTAAAGCCTTCCTCCAGCGATTTAACCCTTCGGTTTTCCAGTGTTTGGGACTCTTGTACTTGTCATCATTTAAAAAAAGACGGCAGCTGAAACAAAAATCAGAGCTAGGAGAATATTCTAGCCATGGGTTATTCTCATACCATTTTTTCTGAAATGGCCGTCCCTCTACATCCTTTGGAAATGAGAGTACTGGTTGGCAGGGTCCAATATTATCACACATTTGGATAAAGGCCTCATTTTACTTTATGTTGAATTGTAGGACGTGGATCTTCCTGTTCCAGGTAGGAGTGTGTGTGTGTGTGTGTGTGTGTGTGTGTGTGTGTGTGTGTGTGATGGTCTGTCCAGCCTGTCCAGGGTGTCTCCCCACCTGCCGCGCAGTGGCTGCTGGGATAGGCTCCAGCATCCTGAGAGCAGGGTAAGCGGTTCAGATAATGGGTGGACAATGACGTATCATGAGGCGTGTAAAATATTTCCAAAAAATGTAAAACTTGTTGATGATATTTAGAAAGTTGAAGAGGTAATTTGGTTACACCGAAATCACATTTTCAAACAAATTCTTTACCAGCCATCTCAGCAAAACCCGACTTGACTTATCTGGACGAGCCAGCGGTCCGCTGCTTCTTACGTCATATTGATGCGCCACACATTTCCGGATTTGGTCTTACGTCATACAAATGCGCCTAACGGGTTATGGCTGCGGGCATGACTCTTGCTGTGCGTCTGGCGTTGTAGAAGTGGGCTTGAGTGAAGAAGCGGCGTCTGGTTTTAGCAACAAGTGGTCTGGAGACCATCGCGAGATGTTTCCCGTGGCGGGGTTCCTCCGCATGAATCAGGTAGTTTACCGAACAACTTCCGGCCGCCGCCGGCAGTTACTTAACCGCTTCTGCTGAAGGCGCTATGTCCCGCCACCGACACGCAGGTCCTGCTACCGACACGACCGTCCCGCTACCGACACGACCGTCCCGCTACCGTCCCGCTACCGACACGACCGTCCTGCCACCGACACGCAGGTCCTGCTACCGACACGACCGTCCCGCTACCGACACGACCGTCCTGCTACCGTCCCGCTACCGACACGCAGGTCACACGCAGGTCCTGCTACCGACACGACCGTCCCGCTACCGACACGACCGTCCCGCTACCGACACGACCGTCCCGCTACCGACACGACCGTCCCGCTACCGACACGACCGTCCCGCTACCGTCCCGCTACCGACACGACCGTCCTGCTACCGACACGACCGTCCTGCTACCGACACGACCGTCCTGCCACCGACACGCAGGTCCCGCTACCGACATGACCGTCTCTCTTGCTCTGTCTTTCCCTCGCAGGGGGTCGCCGTGCGGCTTCTCAGAGGCCTGTCTTCTCAGACGGACGGAGAGATCCGCATCGCACAAGTCCTCAAGCAGAAGTTTCCCTCTGCGTCGTCCCTCAGAGTGGTGGATATATCAGGTAGGTGGCGCGGTGCCCGGGCTGCGTGCTCTCCCCCGGCTGCTCACAGAGACAGGCAGGCCTGTGTGGCAGTAGAGTGCAGGTCGGTCCGTCAACCCTGAGCACTTCCTGGTCTTGTCAAGTCCTGTGTGTGTTCGTGGCTCTGGTGCTGCATGCTGAACACATGCAGGACATCATCCATGAGATGTGCGACACCAACATCACCCTTCAGCTCCGGACCATCAGCCAGACCACATCATCAGCAGGCTGAAGCCCACACAGCCGTGCCGTGACCGCCTTCCTCCAGCTTTATTCTCTTGTGTTGCTGAAAGTATTATCTATGATATTACTGTACTTACCAAAGTGTGTGTGTGTGTGTGTGTGTGTGTGTGTGTGTGTGCGTGTGTGTGTGTGTGTGTGTGTGTGTGTGTGTGTGTGTGTGTGTGTGTGAACCCTGTGATGGCCTGGTGGCCTGCCCAGGGTGTCTCCCCGCCTGCTGCCCAGTGGCTGCTGGGATAGGCTCCAGCATCCCCACCACCCTGAGAGCAGGATAAGTGGTTTGGATGATGGATGGATGGATGATGGATGGATGGATGATGGATGGATGAGTATTATTGTACATGTTGCTGTCTTGTATCGTGTGGTTTTTTATTATTATGCTACCTTCTGTCGATGGTCTGCAGATGGAAATGGGCTTGTAGTTAATTGCTGCAGGTTTATTAATGGTCCATCCTCCCTGTTCAGTACACAGGCATGTAGAAGAGCAGCAGGCCTCTGGCTGGTAGATGCCGTGTGTTCTCCTGTGCATCTGAATGTGGCTTTGAGCCAGGAAGCATTTTCTCTTTACAAACACCACCAGCCAGTCTGACGCAGCATTTCAGAACATGGGATTTGAACATTTCAAATTCCAAACATAATGCCTATCCTGAGATGGTATGTCAACATAAAACCTTCTTCTTCTTTTTGTTCTTACAATTGTTTGCTGCCACACACAGAAATGATTTCATTGGCCCCTTTCAGCAAAGCCTAACTGGATGCTTACTTAAGAACAAAACTTTTCCTCCCCTCTGGAACGTAGGCTTGCCCACAGTGTTTAACAGTCTTTGTGGTCTTTGTGGAGGCGTCCATTCTCAAATGCACTTCTGGTAACCCAGACCCTGCGTCCTGCCCGTGCAGCCCGTCAGCCTTGAGAATGCTGCTCAAAGGTTTGTGGCGACTCGGCGGTTTCATGTCCGTGACTCTGATGACCTGTCTGTTGGCTTCTCGTCTGTATTCAGGTGGTTGCGGTGCCATGTACGAGATCCACATAGAGTCTGACGAGTTCGAGGGGAAAAGGACTGTTCAGCAGCACCAGCTGGTTAACCAGGTAAGTCCACTTCACATCCAGGTTTACTGTCTGCGTCACTTGGGGACCCGCGGAGCAAGTTGGACTCTGGGCACACCGCCGCGCCGCGTTCAGCGGCCTTTATGTGTCGAGCTAAAACCTTCCACTACTTGACTTTCATGTCAAGTCCAGTTTGGCAAAAGAAAAGGTTGACAAGCAGCTGTGGTGATGTCAGCAGTCTCTGTAGTGTACGGCAGACAGAACACAGTATGTGTGTTTTTAACTACATGTTGTAATTCTTCAGCCGTGCTGTAATAAGTCCTCACGCTGTGTGTCTGGACGAGTGGGATCAACACCATGCTGCTGAGTAAACTATTGCTCCGTGTTCTTCTTCATGGGGTGTCGTGTGCAGCTTGTATGTGTAGTTTTCTCGATGTTGATTTACCGTTTCCCCCATTTCTTCAGTAAGCCTTAAGTAGGGATGCTTACCGAGGCCCGATATTTAACCGGCACCGATGCTAAATGATTAAAGACCGTAGTATCGATGAGCGCCGACGGTAGCGGTCCTGCCATCGGTACTGCAGAAATGAAGACAATACATGTCCTGTTTATTTAGGCTACGTAAATGTTGTCGTTCACCTTGTCTCTCACCAACTCCGTTTCTATTTGGCAACAAGGTTAAGACATTTCTCTTGGACGCATTTCACTTGTCCCAATCCAGTAGAGACTTTTCTCTCACAGCCTGTCGTATGTGTCAGCCAAGGGGCGGGGGGGGCAGCTCTCTGTCTGCCTCTCTCTCTGTCTTTCTGCTGCTGTCTCTCTCTCTCTGTCTTTCTGCTGCTGTCTCTCTCTCTCTGTCTTTCTGCCACTGTCTCTCTCTCGCTCTCTCTCTGTCTTTCTGCCACTGTCTCTCTCTCACAATTCAATTCAATTCAATATGTGCTTTATTGGCATGACATACATTTGTGTACATATTGCCAAAGCATGTAAAACAACAACAACACAATACAACAATGATTATAATAATAACAACAACAACAATGATTATAATAATAACAGGAACAACAACAATGATTATGATATTAAACAACAACAGTAGCAATAGGTGCCGTCACCAACTGTCTCTCAGGTTGTGGCAAGATAATATAAATCTTGCTGCAATGCTCGCCGCTGGCCCCCCTCCCAGGACCACCCGCAGCTTACCTGCGGCATCCATTTCCTGGTACTCTGGAATCACATGTTCCAGTTCCTTGACAAAAGCCTGGCGCTGTTTTTCAAATGTGTCACATTTAAGGAGGAAGTGCACCTCTGTCTCCACCTCATCTGTCCACATGTTCGTTGCTCTTTTGGCAACCACGTCTTTTTGTGTCTCCCCTTTTCAATGGCGAGACTGTGGTCACTGAGCCTGTATTTGGTGAGGATCTGTCGCTGCTTCCTGTCTCTGACAGTTAAGAGGTGTTCTTCCAAATCATAGTTTGTTTTTAGGGCCCGATAGACTTCTAGTTTGTTTTGAGTTTTGATTTCAGCGTTCCAATGTTTCAGATAATTGTTCTTGCTTTGTTTTATAGCCTGATTTATCGTAATCTTTGTTTGGGATGCAGTGCTGGCCTGAGGTTGGTTGGTCTTAGTATTTGTTAAAGGGTTAGTGAGTCTCAGAGCCAGCTGCTTCAGGGGACTCTTTTCGGGGTTCAGTTCTTGGGTTTTCAGAGCTTTAAAGTGCAATGTATTTGTTGGGCTTGTATTTAAGTGCATCCAGAAATGTAGAGATCTTTTTTGTACATTTATCAACAATGGAAACCGGCCTAATTCTGCCCTACATGCGTTGTTTGGTGTTTTCCTTTGTGTTTCTAGAATCATTCTACAGCAGTGTTTCTCAACCCAGTCCTCAAGGAACCCCTATCCTGCAGATTTTCATTGTAACCCTGCACAGGTAGCCCTGCTTGTACGTACTCGACCAATCATCTCGCAGCACTTAATTATGCAAGGTGTGCAACATCTGACAAAATTCATTGCTGATTAGTTGAATAACTACAAACAGGTACCTAATCAGGGTTGCAAAGAAAATATGCAGGATAGGGGTTCCTTGAGGACTGGGTTGGGAAACACTGTTCTACAGAATTCAGCATGTAGGGTTTCTGCTGGATGCTTGTCCCATCTAGTATAGCTGGAAAGACTGAGTGGACCCCATACCTCACTTCCATATAGTGCAATGGGCAGAATTACACTATCAAACAGTTTGCACCAGATGGAGACTGGTATATCAATGTTAAAGAATTTATTTTTAATTGCATATAGAGCTCTGCGAGCTTTTTGTTTTAGGTTATTCACTGCCCTACTGAAACTCCCCGATGCTGTAATAATTAGACCCAGGTAAGTATACTGCATCGTATGCTCTAAGGTGATGCTACCTAGAGTCAACTGGTATCTATTTTCCTGACATCTGGGCTTCTTCTGGAAGATCATTCCTTTTGTCTTTTTTGGATTGATTGCCAGGGCCCAGTGCTGGCAATAGTCCTCAAGCAGGTCTAGTAGTTGTTGCAGCCCATCTGCGGTTGGTGACAACAAAACTAGATCGTCTGTATAAAGCAAAAATTTAACTTCCATGTCATACAGAGGGAGACCTGGGGCTGCAGACTGTTCCAGCTGTACCGCCAGTTCATTAATATATATATTAAACAGTGTTGGGCTAAGTCCGCAGCCCTGTCTCACCCCTCTATTCTGAGTGAAGGACTCAGTGTGTTTGTCTCCAATCTTAACTGCACATTTGTTGTCCGAATACATTGACTTTATTATGTCATACACTTTACCCCCTACACCACTTTGTAAAAGTTTATAGTATAGTCCTTCATGCCAAATAGAGTCGAAAGCTTTTTTGAAGTCAATAAAACAAGCAAATATTTTTCCATTTTTGGTTTGATTCACATTTTCATTTATGAGGGTGTGTAGGGTGTAAATATGGTCCGTAGTCCGGTGATTTGGGAGGAAGCCAATTTGACCTTTGCTCAGGACATTGTGTTCGTTAAGGAGGGTTAGAATTCAATTGTTCAAAATGCTATTAAACACCTTCCCCAGACTACTGCTCACACAAATGCCTCTGAAATTATCGGGATCCAATTTGTCTCCATTTTTATGAATAGGAGTTATAAGCCCTTTGCTCCAGATGTCAGGAAAATATCCCGAACTTAGAAGGATGGTGAACAACTTGAGTACTGCCCTTTGCAGCTCAGGGGTGCTGTTTTTAAGCATCTCGCTTCTGATGCTGTCAAGGCCACAAGCTTTATTGGGTTTTAAGGAGTTGAGCTTCTGTGCCAATTCTTCTTGTGTTATTGGAGAATCCAGTGGGTTTTGGTTGTCTTTTATAGTGCATTCGAGCAACTGTAATTTTGTTTGATCAGATTGTAATTGGAATTTGAGTGTTCTTGTTGGATTTCCGAATAGATATGTTCAAAATGACTTTTCCAAATTTCTCCATTTTGGATAGGCAGGTCTTGTGGTTTTGTAGAGCTCAAATTATTCCACATTTCCCAGAATTGGTTTTGATTCAGGGACTTTTCTATTTCCTGTAGGGTTCTATCTACATGGCTTTGTTTGTTCATTCGTAATGTGTGTTTATATAGTTTTAATGTTTCGCTATATTTCTTTCTTATATCCATATCTTGAGGTTGGTAGTGTTTCAGGTTTGATAATTTACACAGTTCTTTTCTTATATTTTTACAATCGTTGTCAAACCATTTTTCATTTTCAGATTGTTTCTTTTTTCTGTTGTGGGTCCTTGGTAGGACCATGTTTGCTGCCGTCTGAAAGATACAATTGATTTCATTGACAGCTTGGTTGGTACTGTCCTTATTAGTTTCAAACGGTTTGTTAATGAAGTTAGTAATCATATTAAGTAACTTGGATGAATTCAGGATATTGATAAATTTTTCTGCACTGTCTGGAGCCCATCTGTAGGTCTTATTAATTTTGAACAGCTTGCTGGGCTCCTCTATAGGCATTTGAGTCAGGTTAATAGTTTTGAAGAAAATCATAATTTGGTTATGGTCAGAAAGAGGAGTTTGTTGTCTGACAGTGAATGCGTTGAAGGAGGTGGGGTCCATGTCAGTTATTGCATAGTCAACTACACTAGCTCCAAGACCTGAACAACATGTGAACCTTCCCAGAGGGTCTCCTCTGATCCTACCATTAAGCGTGTACAGGCCAGAGGCGCGACAGAGGTGCACTAGCTCCTTACCAGCCTTGTTCACAGTACAGTCGAGGGAGCTCCTTTTAATGAGGCTTGGTGAGAGGTACAGGGAATGTTGACCAAACACATGTCTGGTACCCTGAGGGTCGATGGTGTCACTCACTGAACCTGTTCTTGCGTTAAAATCTCCGCACAGCAGCACATTTCCCTGGGCCTGGAAAAGGCTTACCTCTTCCTGGAGGTTACTCAGGAAACCCTCATCACAATATGGAGATTCAGTTGGGGGAGAATATAGAGCACAGAGATAGATATCTTTGTTTGATATGCCGATTTTATTGCTGAGTTTTAGCCAGCAGTGGGATGTTCCGATTTTAATTTTTGAAATGTGGTTGGTTAAACATCCTCTGTACCAAATCAAATGAGTCTCGTCCACGATGTACTGAGTTAAGTTTATTTGATGGAATAATTATTTCTTTGTAACCTGAGGGACAGTGGGTGGTTATGTCCTCATGACACCAGGTTTCAGTTAATATGACTATGTCGACATTATCGATGTTTTTTAAGAAGTCAGGGTCTCTACTCTTCATCCCAGAGGAAGATGAGAAGAGACCCTGGATGTTCCAACAAGAGACAGAAAAAGAACGCATGAAAAGAAAATATACAATGAGTCTCTTTTGTGAGACAGAGAATTATCAAGTTACAGTGGAAGAAGACATATATGAAATATTCTGATAACTCTTACCTAATACCTCACTATCGATATAGTGGGCATTATTATACACAACCAGAGCCAAATCAACACTCAGGATTTCCCCGTGTAAGTGGTTACCCCATCAAGATCTGATGGCACGTAGAGGTTGTCTTAGATGCTGCCATGCAGGAGTCTGGAGCACAAGGTGTGGAGCATCTCCTTTATCTCTTCCATCTCAGTCTTGGCTGGGGCGGTGGGTGTGGGAGGGGGCTGGGCTACTGCAGCAGCATAGCTTTGTGGCCTGTGCTGTGGGGGACAGGCTCTGTCAAGTGTTGTTGTCTTTTTGTTTTTTGGAGGGGTTGGGTGCACAGGTTTCTTGGACCTGGGGGAAGCAGCACGTAGGTGTGGGTGTGTGTAGGGCTTTCGGCCCAAAAGTGAGTATGGAGTATGGGGCTGGGGGGGGGGTCCAGGTATTGTGTGCTCTGGGGGGGAAAGGGGGGTATCTGGGGATGTGGGAGGGTTCTGGTCTGTAGTCTCCTACTGGTGGAGGATAAGTGGGTGTGGTTGGGTTGCGGCCCAAAGCAACATCTTTTAGGGTCCTCGCAAAAATCCGCACCCTCTCCTTGTGAAGGTGCAGTCCGTCGTAGAGGTCATGGAGGCTGATGGCTGGATGGTGAGCCAGGTGGACATTGGGAAGAGCAGCACAGCCTCTGCTGATGTCTGCTGATCCCATGGATTATATGGGGTGGGGTGTCACGCCGTGGCAGCAGTGTTGACACCACGATCCGAGCCTCTGGGAATTCTCCACTTGCTCTCTCTGCCACTTTACGCACCGCCGTGTCACTGTGCAGAGAGTGCAGGTCATTGGTCCCGGTGTGGATGATGTCTCTCTCTCTCTCTCTCTCTCTCTCTCTCTCTCTCTCTCTCTCTCTCTCTCTCTGCCGCTGTCTCTCGCTCTCTCTGTCTTTGTCTCTCTCTCTCTCTCACACACACACACAGTTAGAGCCTGCTCCTAGTGACCATGGTGGGGAGTTAGAGCCTTCTCCTGGTGACCATGGCGGGGAGTTAGAGCCTGCTCCTAGTGACCATGGCGGGGAGTTAGAGCTTGCTCCTAGTGACTTTTTGGTGTTGTTGTTGTTGTTTTTCACCAGCTTGTGACCCCAGAAGAAAAGGGTTGTTTTGGTTTCCGGGCTCACGGGGTGCTTTGCTTTGGGTGGACCTGATTTGTTTGTGATTTGTATAATTTGCACTCCACAGGCACTCAAGGATGAGATTCAAGGAATGCATGGACTGCGGATCTTCACACAAGTCCCGAAACACTAGAAGACCCACCCCGACTCATCCCACCCAAGCCTCATCCCATTCCAGCTCTTCCCATCCTGGCTCATCCCACCCTGGCTCATCGCACCCCAGCCTCATTCCACGCCGGCTCATCCCACCCCAGCTCATCCCACCCCAGCCTCATCCGTCCCCAACTCATCCCAGCTCGCCTCATCCCACCCCAGCCTCATTCCACGCCAGCTCATCCCACCCCAGCCTCATCCCTCCCCAACTCATCCCAGCCTGCCTCATCCCTCCCCAACTCATCCCACCCCGGCTCATCCCACCCCGGCTCATCCCACCAGTCTAATATGAAGATGCAGATGCAGAGTGAACTCCACATCGCTCCCAGGCTCACTGTTACCACTAGATCCACAGCTTTAAAATGTAAATTGTGTAATTAAATGAAGTCTTGTTTGTTTGTTTGTCTTTATTTATGCTTGAGAAAGCCTCTGAAATGATACGAGAGGTGGGTGCTCTGTCAGTGTGTGGAAGGCTGTGATGTGCTGGAGGGCGGCGGGGGGAGTGGTAAAGATGTCCTTCAGGTTTCGGTGTGTCGTCTCTACGTTTACTGTTTGATTTGTAATGACCCAGTTTGACTCTTTCCTGTGAACCACAAAACCAACATAAAACATGTTTTTTAAAACAGTTTAACCGCTTCTCAAGTCCTGTTCCTTTCTTTTTTGCTGTAGCTTTATTCTTTCTGATTGTCTTTCAAGTGGTGGTCTCTCGGTGCCTGGTGGTCTACGCTGGTCTACCCATGAAACTGACACTTACATTTTCTTCTTTCATTTCACTCCAAAAATCCAAAAAGCCAAGTGGTAAAAAAAAAACAACAAAGCATATAGAATCATTAAAATGTATGTGTGTGTGTGTGTATATATATATATATATATATATATATATATATATATATATAGATGTAGGAAAAAAGTGTTACTACACAGCAGCAGTACAAGCTAGTTTCGTGCTCGCTCATCAGCTGCTGATGTGATTCAGCAAAGAAAGCCGTGTACGTTGCCCCGCGTCACGCCCTGGTTATGATGCACAGCAGCCAATGGTGGGGTAGAAAACAGGACAGCAATGGGGTAAGGGGCTGGGGCTTGTTTTGAAAAAGCATTTAAATGACCAGGGCACTGCTGAAATAGCCTACATTTACATATAACAAGGTAACGTCAAATGGGGCAATTCGTGTAAACCGTATAGTGGGTGGTGCTGGGGCACAGGTGGAAGGGCAGGCAGTTGAAATATAAAAATACAACAACTAATACATGTCACGTGTATCATCTAATGGGGGCTAATAAATACATTTTACTTGTAGTTACAAAGGAGATATTTTTTTCGGTGTCTACAGCTGGTAGTCAATTTGTTTCTACTATTCAAGGTGGACATATCAGGTCTTTATTATTCCCCTCCCCCCCATACACCAGCACAAAAACTGTGCACCAGGAGCTTCATGGAATGGGTTTCCATGGCCCAGCAGCTGCAGGCAAGCCTTACATCACCAAGCACAATGCCAAGTGTTGGGTGGAGTGGTGTAAAGCACGCTGCCACTGGACTCTGGAGCAGTGGAGACGTGTTCTGTGGAGTGACGAATCACACTTCTCTGTCTGGCAGTCTGATGGACCAGTCTGGGTTTGGCGGATGCCAGGAGAACGTTACCTGCCTGACTGCATTGTGCCAACTTTTTAAGTTTGGTGGAGGAGGGATAATGGTATGGGGTTGTTTTTCAGGGGTTGGGCTAGGCCCCTTAGTCCCAGTGAAGGGAAATCTTAATGCTTCAGCATACCAAGACATTTTGGACAATTCTGTGCTTCCAACTTTGTGGGAACAGTTTGGGGAGGGCCCTTTTCTGTTCCAGCATGACTGTGCCCCAGTGCACAAAGCAAGGTCCATTAAGACATGGTCTGGTGAGTTTGGTGTGGAAGAACTTGACTGGCCTGCACAGAGCCCTGACCTCAACCCCATCGAACACCTTTGGGATGAACTAGAATGGAGATTGTGGGCCAGGTCTTCTCGTCCAACATCAGTGCCTGACCTGACAAATGTTCCTCTGGATGAATGGGCAAAAATTCCCACAGACACACTCCAAAATCTTGTGGAAAGCCTTCCCAGAAGAGTGGAAGCTGTTATAGCTGCAAAAAAGGGGGGGGACCAGCTCCATATTAATGCCTATGGATTTAGAACGAGATGTCATGAAAGCTGCTGTAGGTGAAATGGCCATGTGTCCCAATACTTTTGTCCATATAGTGTGCGTGTTTGTGTGTGTGTGTTTGTGTGTGTGTGTGTGTTTGTGTGTGTGTGTGTGTCGCCCAACAACACTTCATTGGGTTCATTATAATTCTTAATTGCCTGAGCTCTGTTTTCACACATCACATTTAAAATAACAACACACTGATGGTGATAATCAACACTTGGTCCATCGATACTTGGTAATGAACACTCGGTCCATCAATAATCAATACTTGGTAATCAATACTTGGTCCATCTAATGACGCAAATGTTTCCAACACGCTTCCAAACACAAACTTTTACAGTTGGTTGTTCTTCATATACTTCACCAGCAGATGGCGCAGTGTATTATTGTGCGTTGCTTTTTCATTGGGGCCTCTCATCACTGATCAGTGCATTAGTTAATGAATGATGTCAGATTATGTTAAATGTGAGTTTTGTATTTGAATAATTAAGTTGATGTTGACATGGTTAATTAGAAATCAGTGACTACACAGCAGGTAGTCTGTCTGTCTGTCTCCATGTCTGCCTGTCTTCCTATCTGTCTGTCTGCCTGTCTGTCTTCCTGCTTGTCTTCCTGCCCGTCTGTCTGTCTTCCTGCGTGCCTGTCTTCCTGTCTGCCTGTCTGCCTGCCTGTCTATCTTCCTGCCTGTCTCCATGTCTGCCTGTCTTCCTGTCTGTCTGTCTGCCTGTCTATCTTCCTGCCTGCCTGCCTGTCTCCATATCTCCATGTCTTTCTGTCTCCATGTCTTCCTATCTCCATATCTTCCTGTCTCCATGTCTGCCTGTCTGCCTGTCTCCATGTCTGCCTGTCTCCCTGTCTCCATGTCAGCCTGTCTCCATGTCTGTCTGTCGTCCTGTCTCCATGCCTGCCTGCCTGCCTGTCTGTCTTCCTGTCTCCATGTCTTCCTGTCTCCATGTCTGCCCGTCTTCCTGTCTGTCTGTCTGCCTCCATGTCTGTCTGTCTCTATGTCTGCCTGTCTTCTTGTCTCCAGGTCTGCCTGTCTTCCTGTCTGTCTGTCTCCATGTCTTCCTGTCTCCATGTCTGCCTGTCTTTCTGTCTGTCTCCATGTCTTCCTGTCTGCCTGTCTCCATGTCTTCCTGTCTCCATGTCTGCCTATCTTCCTGTCATCATGTCTATCTGTCTGTCTCCATGTCTTCCTGTCTCCATGTCTGCCTATCTGTCTTCATGTCTGCCTGCCTCCATGTCTGCCTGTCTGTCTGTCTCCATGTCTTCCTGTCTCTATGTCTTCCTGTCTGTCTCCATGTCTGCCTATCGGTCTTCATGTCTGCCTGTCTTCCTGTCTGCCTGCCTCCATGTCTGCCTGTCTGTCTCCATGTCTTCCTGTCTCTATGTCTTCCTGTCTGTCTCCATGTCTGTCTGTCTGCCTGTCTTCCTGGGTCCATGTCTTCCTGTATCCATGCCTGCCTATCTCCATATCTTCCTGTCTCCATGTCTTCCTGTCTCCATGTCTGCCTGTCTGTCTGCCTGTCTTCCTGTCTGTCTGTCTGTCTGCCTCCATGTCTGTCTGTCTCTATGTCTGCCTGTCTTCTTGTCTCCAGGTCTGCCTGTCTTCCTGTCTGTCTGTCTCCATGTCTCCCTGTCTCCATGTCTGCCTGTCTTTCTGTCTGTCTCCATGTCTTCCTGTCTGCCTGTCTCCATGTCTTCCTGTCTCCATGTCTGCCTATCTCCATATCTTCCTGTCTCCATGTCTGCCCATCTTCCTGTCATCATGTCTGTCTGTCTGTCTCCATGTCTTCCTGTCTCCATGTCTGCCTGTCTGTCTGCCTGTCTTCCTGTCTGTCTGTCTGTCTGCTGTCTTCCTGTCTGTCTGACTCCATGTCTGTCTGCCTGCCTGCCTGCCTCTGTCTGACAGTCTGTCTCCATGTCTCCATGTCTGCCTGTCTGTCTGTCTCCATGTATGCCTGTCTGTCTGTGTCTGCCTGTCTGTCTGTCTCCATGTATGTCTGTCTGTCTGTGTCTGTGTGTCTGTGTGTCTGTCTCTATGCCTGTCTGTCTCCATGACTGCCTGTCTGTCTTTCTCCATGTATTTCTGTCTGCCTGCCTGCCTGTCTGTGTCTGTCTGTCTGTCTGTCTCTATGTCTGCCTGCCTGTCTCCATGTCTTCCTGTCTCCATGTCTGCCTGTCTGTCTGCCTGCCTGTCTTCCTGTCTGTCTGTCTCTCTGTCTCTGTCTGTCTCCACGTCTCCATGTCTGCCTGTCTTCCTGTCTGTCTGCCTGCCTGTCTCCATGTCTGCCTGCCTGCCTGCCTGTCTGCCTGTCTGCCTGTCTGCCTGCCTGCCTGCCTGTCTGTCTGTCTCCATGTCTGCCTGCCTGCCTGTCTCCATGTCTGCCTGCCTGCCTGTCTCCATGTCTGTCTGTCTGTCTGCCTGTCTCCATGTCTGCCTGTCTCCATGTCTGCCTGCCTGCCTGCCTGTCTGCCTGTCTGCCTGTCTGCCTGTCTGTCTGTCCGCCTGCCTGCCTGCCTGCCTGTCTGCCTGCCTGTCTGTCTCCCTGTCTGTCTGCCTGTCTGCCTGTCTGTCTCCCTGCCTGTCTGCCTGCCTGTCTGCCTGCCTGTCTGCCTGCCTGTCTGTCTGCCTGCCTGCCTGTCTGTCTCCCTGCCTGTCTGCCTGTCTGCCTGTCTGTCTGTCTCCGTGTCTGAGTTGCGCATCAGGTTCTGTTGTCGTCCAGAAAGGCTCCGAGCAGCAGCAGCAGCAGCAGCAGCAGCAGCAGAGGGAAGCCGGCGGCATGTCGAGGGAAGCGGCAGCAGCAGCAGCAGCAGCAGCAGAGCTGCCAGAAGAAGCGGAACACATGATAGAAAAGAAGACCGCGGGAAAGGAAGCGGACACCCCGCTGTCTTCCGGGGAAGCCAAAGAGATGCGGGCGGTGGTTTTAACGGGATTCGGAGGTCTGAACAAAGTCCGGCTGAGCAGGAGAAACATGCCGGAGCCGCAGGACGGAGAGGCGAAGATCCGCGTCAAAGCCTGGTCAGTACCGGAAACAGACGCTCTGCTGCGGCATGTCTGCACCCTTCTCTGCGCTGGAGGATGGACAGACAGACAGACAGGCAGACAGGCAGACAGACAGGCAGACAGACAGACAGACAGACAGGCAGGCAGACAGGCAGACAGACAGACAGACAGACTGACAGGCAGACAGACAGACTGACAGACAGACAGACAGACAGACAGACAGACAGACAGACAGACAGACAGACAGACAGACAGACAGACAGACAGATAGAGAGATAGACGGATTATTTTTGCCTTGTCTGGTTTATTTCTTTGTACTTTGTAAGAATGTTCTAGAAAAGTGCTATATAAATATAACTTATTTTGTTATGATAGATAGCATAGATAAATAGATGGATGGATGGATAGATGGATGGATAGATAGATGGATGGATGGATAGGTGGGTGGGTGGGTGGATAGATAGACAGACAGATGTGATCTGGTGAATGAGTGCTTATGGAGCTGTCCACCGTGTGGAAGCCACAGGTCTCCTCAGATGCACCGGCGGGCGACCAGTCTGTTATCTTATTGCTCTATAAACACACTTCAACATTTCTGAATCAACCAACCAGTCAACAACTCAATCAACAAATCAATCAACAAATCAACCAATCAATCAATCAACCAATCAATCAATCAATCAGTCAGTCAGCCAGTCAGACTTTATTGATATGACCATGTCATATGCGCTTTACATTAGGTGAAAGTATAGGCTACAGATAGAAAGGTGAAAGAAGAAAAACGGAAAAAACGAAAGAGTAAAGACGTTATAAAAAAAAGAAATAGAATAACTTGACTCCAAATAAAAGTAATGGTGCTGAAATGGACCGAAGACGTAGCTGATGACTGGCAGATGAAGAGTCGACCATTACAGCAGAACTGACTCCACCGCAGGTTAGAGAGATGTGTCTGTTCTAAGTTACACTGGGAGAATATTCCAGAGTTTATGACATGATTCAACTGAATTCATGATTCTGATTTTTCCTCTAGAGATTTAGACCCGATGCCAAGCAATGTGTCATGAAGCTCTCATGCTAAGAGATAATCATCTCACCTTCTCATGCTAAGAGGTGATCATCTCACCTTCTCATGCTAAGAGGTGGTGATCATCTTCTCATGGAGAGATGATAATCTCACCTTCTCATGCTGAGGTGATCATCTCACCTTCTCATGCTAAGGGGTTGATCATCTTCTCATGGTGATCATCTTCTCATGGTGAGATGATCATCTCACCTTCTCATGCTAAGAGGTGACCATCTTCTCATGGTGAAATGATCCTCTCACCATGAGATGATGATCATCTCACCATGAGGTGATGATTATCTCACCATGAGATAATCATCTATCTCATCATGAGAAGATGATCCTCTCTTAGCAAGAGAAGGTGAGATGATCATCTCACCATGAGATGATGATCATCTCACCATGAGATGATCATCTATCTCATCATGAGAAGATGATCCTCTCTTAGCAAGAGAAGGTGAGATGATCATCTCACCATGAGAAGGTGTCGTCAGCCGGTGGTGGTCTCAGTTCTGCCACGAAGCTGCTGTGATAGAAGTTCAGCCCATCTTTTACGTGCACTCGGTTTTTTATAATCCTGATCCTGAGAACCCTGACTGGATGAACGGATGAATGAATGTAAAACTCTGCAGTTTACACCAAAAAACAAAACAAAACACAAACCCGGTATTTTAATTTCTGGCGTCTCATATAAGTTTACCGCCATGCCAGTAGATGCTGAAGAAAGAGAGAAGAAAGTCACGTGTGCTTCTTTTGCAGCGGTTTGAACTTCTTGGATCTGATGGTACGTCAGGGGACGATAGAAAACCCCCCGAAGCCTCCGCTTGTTCCCGGATTTGAATGTTCTGGAATAATAGAGTCCCTGGGAGAAAACACAGAAGGATTTGAGGTCAGTGGAGGTGTCACATAGCTTTATTAATATCTACATTACTCACTTTATTAACTTCGGGAACTGGTTACCTTTGCAGCAACACGAGTCGTGCATGTATATATGTACAATAGTAAATATGCACAGCCACAGACGAGGCACCGCTTATGTTCTGCTACATGTCATGTGTTTTGGTGGACTACGTCATTGTTTCCGTGGTGACAGAGCACTGCTTCTACCTTTTCCGGATCCAGATAGGGGACAGAGTTATTGCTTTGGTGAATTACAACGCATGGGCGGAGGTGGTTTGCACGCCGGTGGATTTTGTCTACAAGATGCCGGGTGAAATGACCTTCCCTGAGGCGGCGGCCTTCTCGCTGAACTTTGCAGCAGCCTACATGATGCTGTTTGAGGTTGCCAGTCTGAGAGAGGGCATGTCCGTGTTGGTCCATTCAGCCGGAGGTGGCGTGGTGAGTCTCTTCTTATGTTACTGCTTCTATGAAAGTTTGAAGGGAGGTGCATCAACCAGTTGTCTTTCTTCGGAAATCCTCATCCGAGATCTCAGCCGTCAGTGGTGTGAGCTTTCTTTTTCTTTCTTTTTTTTGGGGGGGGGGGATTTCCCCTCCTTTATCTGACTGCAGCGGTCACACCAGTTTCCTGTCCCTGAGAAGTTTCAAACGTTTCACCCGTGTGCTGGGAGGTGCAGGTGAACGTTTGTGGACAGCTGTGTGCAGGTGGTTGACATTTATCCATGGTAAATCTTGTAGGCATCGCGAAAACAAATGCCATTGCCAACAGCGCACGCCAACAAACAGGAAACTGGTATGACCGCTGCAGTAGAAACCGGAAGTCAATGGACTACAGTTATACACAGAGTCGATTGTACTTGTCCAGTTACCCCACTCTTCCGAGCCGTCCCAGTCGCTGCTGCACCCCCTCTGCAGACTACCACATGCCTCCTCCCATACATGTGGAGTTGCCAGCCGCTTCGTTTCCCCTGACAGTGAGGAGTTTCACCAGGGGAACACAGCGCGTGGGAAGATCACGCTATCGGGTTTTCAGTCGTGACGTCACAATGCCTCTGATCCTTGGAAGATGGCGCCCGGCGTCGCGTTGCCCTTGGAAACGGCCCAAGTCCGAAAGACCGATTCCCCCAGTTCCCCCTCCCCCCTGAACGGGCGCCCCGACCAACCAGAGGAGGCGCTAGTGCAGCTGTAGTTGACTAACAACTGCTTTCTGTCTCTCCGTTGTGTAGTTGAGTGAGACACGGACACCGGAGTTGGAGATCTGTGGGGTTTATTGTTTCTTCAAAGGAACAAAACAAAAACAAAACACACACACACACACACACACACACACACACACACACACACACACACAGGCATCAGTGACGTAGCTTGTCCTCTGGATCTCTCCATACAGCTCCGAGCATAGGAGCTCACTTGAAGTATAAACACATAAAACATGTTAACATATTGTAACGTGGACAGATAAATAGACTATGTAGCCCTTGGCTAACGGCTCGGACACTTTAGTCGACTGGTTAACGTAGTCGCCTGTGGCGCGGGGGTCCGGGTTCGCGTCCCGGCTGTGGCGGTTCTCGGCAGCCCCCCTGAATTCGTTACAATGGTGTTAGAAGGGGGGAAGCTGAGACCAATGCAAACCTATGTGTGTTATCACTGGCTTGTCTTACGGTCATTAAAAGCTTGCTGGTTAACTCTAAAAGATTGGCTGAGGAGTCCATCATTTGACCACGTCACACTGGTGTCAAGTATGAAGGGTCACTGCATGTCTGGGAGGGCTAACACTGGTGCTTTCCGGAGTATCTGAAAGGAGCTCTCACACGCTTCAGTCCACTGGAACCGTCGTCCCTTCTCTGTGAGCTGGTGGAGCGGATGTGCTTTGTCTGCAAAGGCGTGCACGAGCCGACGGTAGTATGATGCCAGTCCCAGAAAACTCCTCACCTCCTTTCCTGAGGTGGGCATTGGCCAATCCCTGACTGCAGTGACCTTGTCAGGGTCTGTGGACACACCTCCGGGCCCTGCCATATGTCCAAGGAACCTTGTCTCCCGCTGCAATAGACTGCATTTTCTTGGATTCAGTCGCAGGTTGGCTGCCTTGATGCGTTCGAGCACCAGTCGGAGGTTGGAGAGGGCATCTGTAAACGTAGCTGCATGCACCGGGAGGTCGTCCAGGTACACCACGCAGGCAGAGCGAGGGATGGGGCCAAGGACACGCTCCATGAGGCATCCAAATGTGGCCGGGCGATTCCATAAGCCAAATGGCACGACTGTGAACTGCCAGAGTCCTCGGCCAATGGTGAAGGCAGTCTTTGCACGGGATTCTGAGGCCATCTCCACCTGCCAGTGCCCACTTCTTAGATCCAGGGAGCTGAACCATTGGGAACCTGCCACACAGTCCAGGACCTCGTCGATGCGGGGGAGTGGGTATGAGTCTTTCCGGGTCAGGTTGTTGAGTCGCCGATAGTCCACACAGAATCGGAGGGACCCATCCTTCTTGGTAACCAGTACGGCAAGGGATGCCCACCGGCTATCTGAGGGTTCAATGATGCCCGCAGCTGCCATCTCCTGGAAGTTTGCCTCTGCCTCTTGAAACTTCCTAAGAGGGAGATGGCGAGCTCTCTGGCGGGCTGGGTCCGCATTACCAGTGTCAATGTGGTGCTGTACAACATTGGTGTGGCCACACTCCAGATCACTCGAAGCGAACAGGTGTCTGTTCTCTATCAGCAGGTTCCGTACCTGCTCCCCCTCTTCTTGGCTCAACCCCTCCATGCACTTTTGGGACAATTCTTCCAGTGCAGAGGCCGTTTCTGGTGATGTACCTTTCCATGGCCCTGAAGCCAAGCACAAGATTTGTGCTCCACCTTCATTGCCCCCTGGATTGCTGAGTATGGTAATGGCATTCAGCACTTGGTTGCCCAACTCCAGCTGTGGTCCGGCCGCCTGTACCACCGCACCAATGGCTCTCAAAGCATCCAGTCCAAGGGTACAGCCCTCTTGTATGTCTGCTAACCAAAATTCTCGCTGTACTTCTGTTTCTCCCATCTTCAAGGTACCTCTCCCCTTCATTCTAGCACACTGACCTGTAACTTTCTCCATCTTTACTTCCGTCGGCATCCACTGTACTTCTTCTCCCAGGACCCCTGGTGAGACCGTGAGGTCATCGGAAGCATGTGCGCCCAGAAGCGTGAGGGAGCTGATATGCTGAAGCGCGGGGACGCGCTTCCCAAAGGAGGGGGCATGCACGGATAAGTAGACACGTTAGCCCTTGGCTAATGGGTCGGACCCTTTAGTCGACTGGTTAACGTTGTCGCCCGTGGTGCAGGAGATACGGGTTCGCGTCCCGGCAGTGGTGGTTCCCAGCAGCCCCCCTGAATTTGCTACAATGGCGTTAGAAGGGGGGAAGCTGAGACCAATACAAACCTATGTGTGTTATCACTGGCTTGTGTTACGGTCATTAAAAGCTTGCTTCTGGTGTTTCCCCCTGGTGGCATACTCTCAGATCGTGCCCAACTTGCTTCTGATGGCTGCCGCCGGTGGCTCCCTCTCCACAGATCATGTCCAGCTTGCTTCTGGTGGCTTCCCCATGGCTTGAAGGGCTGACTGCTTTCGTCACACGGTCGGGGCAGGAGCTCTTCGTTGGGCTTGCTCTGAAAGAGAAGAAATTTTCCGTTTCCTCGGACACTACCCAGCGCGTCTACCGCACTCAGAGGTGGGCACAGGTCTCCCCCTTCCTGAGGCCGCACTGGAAGAGAGAGGAGACCTTTGATCTCCTCTTCGAGAGCAGCAATTTCCATACGCCCACCGGCCAACTTTCGGTTATGCCCTTCGGCCAACATTTGCTGCCTGGAGAAGTCCATCCCACTTCTGACACCAGTGTGACGTGGTCAAATGATGGACTCCTCAGCCAATCATTTAGAGTTAACCAGCAAGCTTTTAATGACCGTAACACAAGCCAGTGATGACACACATAGTTTTGTATTGGTCTCAGCTTCCCCTCTTCTAACGCCATTGTAGCGAATTCAGGGGGGCTGCCGGGAACCGCCACAGCCGGGGTACGACCCGTTAGCCTCTAACGGGTCTAGTTATCCATGCACGTTACACTATATAATAAACATAAAACAGTATAAAATATAATAAATGGCAGCACGGCGCTGCTTTTCCCCAGTCACTCATTTCCCCAGCTGTGCCCATCTACAATCACCTCAGCTGTTCCCATCTGCAATCACTTCTACCCCTACAAGAACCTGGTCTTCTCTCAACTCATTGCCAGATCATCCCATAGGATACTTTTGACCTGTTGCGCAGAGCCGGCTCGCTTGCCAACCAACCAACCAACCTCCCTCCTCAGACTACCACTTAGACTTTGAACTCGGACTGCTCCTCAATTCCCCTTTGCCCTCGGACTTGATACTTGATACTGGTACACGCACACTTACACAACACCCAATGCCCCATTCACATTTTACACACACTTAGGATAATTTGCACTAACACATAGCCAGACACAATACCGCCTGTCTCTACACATAGCGTATTCACACACCCCACAAACAAAACTACCTGAGCCACCAGACACATCCCGCATTTCTCTCTCCCCTAATAGTTTTTGCCTTTGTTAGTTTTCATTAAACTTTATTAAGAATCCTCTGCCTCCCGTGGGATCGTCTGGGTCCTCCTGCACAACCTGTAACAAATAAACAAATACATAATAAACAGTTACAGTAATAACAATTGTAAGATGAATCAGAAACTACAAAATATAAGTAAAATAGGTTAGAGAGCTTTACATCAACAAGATGCATTCAATCATCTCGTAAGTGCCGAGTTCAGGAACATGCAGTACAGAGCACCATGTCCAAATGAACGATTAGTAGTCATTTCTGTTTACGTAAGTCATGCTTTATCATTACATTTTAGTGGTTGGAGAAAAATATATCCCATATGCCATCAGTATAGTAGTCTACACTGATACACAACGTCCAATTAGAATTAAGACATAGAATATACATAATACAAGTGGTCCTAATCATAGGGAAGCACTGTCAGTCGGTCAAACTAAGATAAGAGGGGCTGCCAGGTAGAGTAACATTTCTGGGCTGGTCCGCAAATGGCTAGTTTACATTTTTTCTAGTTTAAGGAACATAATCATGTTCCCCATCAGGGATGATGGTGGAGGGGGTGCAGGGGACTTCCAAAGAAGTAGTATCCTTCTGCGAGCAAGAAGAGAACTGAGAGTGACAATGTTTCGCTGCATCGATGTGAAGTTTTCAACTAAGTCTGACATCCAAAAAAAATAGATATCCCTACACCAGGTAGGACCTCCACTCCAATGACCTCAGAAATTATTTCAAAAAAGGAGGGCCAGAAACTTGTCAATTTAGAGCATGAGCACAACATGTGTGTTAGATCAGCTGGGGATTGTACACAGCGGTCACATTTGTCATCTACTTCATGGTAAAACTTTGAAAGTTTAAATTTAGAGAGATGAATTCAACCTTAAACTGGATTAGACTCAAATGGGCACAGGAGGAAGAGGAGTTGACACATGCAGTGGCCCTCTCCCACCAGTCATCATCAAGCTCTGTACACAACTCTTTCTCCCAGGCACACTTAATATTGCTAAGAGTATGGTCTTTGAAAGATGTGATCTGGCTATAGGTCTGTGAGATACGTCCTCTAGGCGTGAGAGAAGTTTCAAGGGTTGTATCCATGCACGAACTGGGTGGTAATACTGGAAATTGTGGGTTATGGGTTTTTAAGAGTCCATGCCAGAACTGGGTGGTAATACTGGAAATTGTGGGTTATGGGTTTTTAAGAGTCCATGCCAGAACTGGGTGGTAATACTGGAAATTGTGGGTTATGGGTTTTTAAGAGTCCATGCCAGAACTGGGTGGTAATACTGGAAATTGTGGGTTATGGGTTTTTAAGAGTCCATGCCAGAACTGGGTGGTAATACTGGAAATTGTGAGTTATGGGTTTGTAAGAGTCCATGCCAGAACTGGGTGGTAATACTGGAAATTGTAAGTTATGGGTTTGTAAGAGTCCATGCCAGAACTGGGTGGTAATACTGGAAATTGTGGGTTATGGGTTTTTAAGAGTCCATGCCAGAACTGGGTGGTAATACTGGAAATTGTGTGTTATGGGTTTTTAAGAGTCCATGCCAGAACTGGGTGGTAATACTGGAATTTGTGGGTTATGGGTTTTTAAGAATCAGAGTATTTGAAAATATCGAAAAACGTTTGAGTCAGGCACATTAAATTGAGCAGATAGGGTCTCAAAGCTAGCAAGGAGACCATCAATATAAAGGTCACTAAAATATTTTAGTCCCCTTTTGTTCCACTGCCCAAAAATAGCATCCAGCTTTGCAGGGAGGAATAAATAATTACAAATAGACCCCAGCAGGGAGAAATTTCGAAATTTGAAATGCTGACGGAAATGTGTCCACATTTGAAGCGTGGGTGTGACAGTGGGGCTAGAGGTAGTATGTCGGGAGGGGGATGACGCTAAGGGGGCACAAACAAGAGCCCGAAGGGAAAACGAACAGGAGTCAGCCTCCACACGGTACCGGTCCATATCTGGATGATGTAGCCAAAAAATAATCTTTTGGATGTTTGCTGCCCAATAATTAAACACAAAGTTTGGAAGCACTAAGCCCCCTCTTGACCTTTGTCTCTGAGGCAGAGATTTATTTATGCGTGGAACGTGGCTCCGCCGTATGAAGGTTGAGATCAAGCTGTCAACTGAGAGGGAAAAAAGATTTGGGCAGAAAAAGAGGCAAACGCATAAAAAGATAAAGAAGTCAGGGTGAAACATTCATTTTCACACATTGAACTCTGCCAGTTAAAGATAAAGGAATAACCTTCCATCTCTGAGGGCCCCATCTCACGTTTCCCACCAGGGTTGTGAAATTCTCTTTATGTAGATATTTAATGGAACGAGTGACTTTTATACCCAGGTATTTAGAACTTGTTCTAGAAAAACCAAAAGGAAGTTCACCTTGGTTGATCATTAATGCAGAGTTGTTAACCGGAAAACACTTGTGCTTCATGAAATTTAATTTATACCCAGAGAAAGTGGCAAGGTTTTCAATACATCTAATATTTCTGGTCCACAGGCAGCAGGATCAGTGACGTATAATAATAAGTCGTCTGCGAATAAGGACATGGGGATGCTTTTAAAGCTATGGAGAGGGGTTCAATGAATAGCGAATTAAAGAGGCGATAGGAGGCAGCCCTAACCAGTTCCTCATGAGAGGTGGAAGTATGGAGAATGTGCTAGATTACTGGTACAGACGCAAGCCTGTGCAGAGGAACAGAGAAGGTGGGCCACTGAGGGGAATTTCCCCCCAAAACCAAGCTTTTTCAAGATGGCAAATAAATATCCCCAATCCACCCTGTCAAATGCTTTTTCTGCCTCTAATCAATCAATCAATCGATCAGATTTTATTTGTATAGCACTTTTCATACAAACAAATGTAACACAAAGTGCTTCACACAATAAAACAATAACCGCCCCCCCCACACACACACACACACTAAATAAATAAAACTACAGGCAAATTTTATAAAAGTGCAGACAGGTTTAAAACTGAGTTAGTAAAATAACTAAAAGTGCCATAAACACCAATTAATTAAAAGTAACAACAGAGCAGAATATATAAAAACAGCAAAATATAGAAAACACTCCCACACACACACACTATGACTTTAGCTGTAGGCTGTTTTGAAAAGTAAGGTTTCTACTTTTAAATGTGTCCAGCGTGGGGGCCTCTCTCAGGTCCTCAGGCAGGGTGTCCAGCGTGGGGGCCTCTCCCAGGTCCTCAGGCAGGGCGTCCAGCGTGGAGGCCTCTCTCAGGTCCTCAGGCAGGGTGTCCAGCGTGGGGGCCTCTCTCAGGTCCTCAGGCAGGGTGTCCAGCGTGGGGGCCTCTCTCAGGTCCTCAGGCAGGGTGTCCAGCGTGGGGGCCTCTCTCAGGTCCTCAGGCAGGGTGTGGAGGCCTCTCTCAGGTCTTCAGGCAGTGTGTCCAGTGTGGGGGCCTCTCTCAGGTCCTCAGGCAGGGCGTTCCATCTACTTGGGGTGTAAATACAAAAGGCAGTTTCCCCTGCTCTAGACCTGCACGAGGGATGGTTAAAAGACCACTGCCATGGACCTGAGAGTTCCTGCTGGTTTATAAGGAATTAACATGTCTTTTATACAGTGTGGTGCAAGACCATTTAGCGCTTTGTATACAGTCAACAGAATTTTAAAATCAATTCTAGTTTTGACGGGGAGCCAATGCAGAGATCTAAGAAGAGGTGTAATGTGCTCATACTTTTTAGTTCCGGTGAGAACACGTACTGCCGCATTTTGAATTAATTGTAGTTGGTGCACAGCTGATTTTGGGAGGCCAGTGAATAGTCCATTGCAGTAGTCTAGTCTACTTGTTATAAATGCATGGATTAATTTCTCACAGTCTGATATTGATAGAAAGCCCCTTAGTTTTGAAAGGTTTTTAAGATGGTAGAAGGCTGATCTTGTGAGATGATTGATGATGTGGCTCTTAAAGTTCAGATCACTGTCCATGATTACACCAAGATTTCTAGCTTCACCTTTGCACTCCAGAGACAGAGAGCTGAGATGAGCTGCAATTCTCCGTCTCTGAGTCTTTGCCCCAAAAATCAGTGTTTCTGTCTTGTCTTTGTTCAGTTGTAAAAAGTTCTCTGACATCCATAAAGTTTTCATTGTCAGTACACTGGGTTAGGGAACATATGGGATCTAGGTCATCAGGAGATAGTGATATGTACAGTGGTGAGTCATCTGCATAATGATGGTAATTCATTTTGTGTTTCTGTATAACATCTGTGGGTGGGAGCATATAGAGACTGAATGATGGGATAACTACCTCTGCGGCATGTGATGGAGATGCAGAATGAAGAACATTTAGGAGCCGGCGTGCATTAGAAAAAGAGTGGCAGCCCTTCATAAAACCTGTCTGGTCCTCTGAAATAATATCCACCAGAACAGTATCCCGCGGGCTTGCTCGCGTTTGTGCCAGTATTTTAACATCTACATTCAACAGCAGAATAGGACGGTAGGAGACACGGTTTGTAGGCTCCTTGCCGGGTTTTAACAAAAGTGACATTGATGTTTGGGTCAATGTTGGAGGCACAGAGCCTATAGAAATGGCGTCAAACATTTCCAAAAGAAGAGGGGCTAATTTATTTGAACCCCCCCCCCTTTTTCTCCCCAATTGTACTTGGCCAATTACCCCACTCTTCCGAACCGTCCCGGTCTCTGCTCCACCCCCTCTGCCAATCCGGGGAGGGCTGCAGACAACCACATGCCTCCTCCCATGCATGTGGAGTCGCCAGCTGCTTCTTTTCACCTGGCAGTGAGGAGTTTCGCTAGGGGGACGTAGCGCGTGGGAGGATCATGCTATTCCTCCCAGTTCCCCCTCTGCTCCCGAACACACGCCGACCGACCAGAGGAGGCGCTAGTGCAGCGGCTAAGACACATACCCACATCCGGCATTCATCAGGGTACCCATCAGGACCTGAGGAGTTGCCATTTTTCATACTTTGAATAGAGCTTCCCACGTGGTCCAGTAAGAAAGGTTTGTTTAACTCCACGTTTAATTCTGTCGACTCCTAACAGCAGGAGTTTCCAAGTGATTAAGAAAATAATTCATGGGTGTTGTGTCACCAGGGGCCTCTGATGTATACAGGCTGGAGTAGTGAGGCGAACATGTATTGTTAATGACAGCAGTCTGAAGTTACATTCTGAGAGGAGTCCACAATTTGGGAAATCATGCGGGAGGCCGGTTTACATGTTAGCTGATGAACGAGGAGCCGCCGTGCTTTGTCTCCATATTCATAGAAGGTACCACGTGTGTGGAGCAACAGCTGTTCTGCTTTGGCACGAGACAGTAAGCTGAATTCTGTCTGGAGGCCCAATCTCCTTTACAGGACTGTGGAGAAGGTGTCGCTCAGTATGTCGGATCCCGGTCTAGAATGGATTCAGTCAGTCCTTGTGTTTGGATCCTGCGGTGTTTAACAGCGCGAGCAGAGGAAGACATAATTCGGCCCCTGCGGACAGCTCTTTGTGTTTCCCAAAGCAATGAAGGAGAAACAGCATCAGTTGTGTTGGTGTCTAGGGAAGTGACCAACAGATGAAAACAGCTGCTTTCCACAAGCTGTCGCCCACCTGAACCTGGCCACCCACTGAATGTCTGTAGATATGTTTAAATACTTTGTACTCCAGCTCTCTTTTAACTTATTTTAGCTTCTGGTCTCCATGTGTGTATATCTTATACTGTGTTTGCTGTGTGTCTGTCTTGGACTGTTTAGTGAAGCCACAGCCCTCATTTCATTTTTAACATGTGCCTCCAGCACATTGTTTTTAATGACAATAAACTGAGTTGAGTTGAATGAGGATGTACCATCACAAAATGATGTTTTTGACCAAGTGGCTGAGCATCCTGCCACCCCGGGTGGGATAAGCAGCTTGGATAACGGATGGATGGGTGGGTTTGTCTGATGATAGAGAGGAATCTAGCCTCCACAGAGGGTGTTGGGTGGCAGCAGATGGAGAGGACAATACAAGTAAGAGAGGGGCATGAGCCGAGGTCACGATGTCTTTATATTCCATTGATTAAACAAAAGCGAAGCGTCTTGTCAAGGAAGAAATAATCTATTGTAGAATCAAAGGATGCACGTCAGAAAACAATGAAGATTCTTTCGTGTTTGGGTAAAGAAATCACCAGGTGTCCACACATCCCATTTCATTCATATATGATGATATGGCTTTGGACATTTTAGAGGGGGTGTATTTTTAGGATTGGTCCAGTTTGGGGTCGATCGTGCACTTCAGGTCCCCACCTAGGATTAAATAGTGAGTATTGAGAATGGGAAAAGGAGAACAGTTGGGTTTCACATTCAGCATCATCCCAGTTGGGGGCGTAGACGTTAACCAGTATAACTGGCGTTTGGGGCAGGGAACCAGTTACTATAGTATAACCACCTACCCACTGTTTCTTCTCTTCTATTTCAACAGCAACAACAACAGAGATACGTGCATGGAACTAAAGTTTATTCTCCTCCTCAGTTCTTCTTGACTGTACGTGTTCGTGTGTCTTCGTTGATGTCATGTTGTCTTGCTGCACAGACATTTAACCTGCATGTTGGCGGTGGGACTGTGTGTTGTGTTGTCAGGGTCAGGCCGTGGCTCAGCTCTGCTCCACCGTACCCGATGTCACCGTGTTTGGGATCGCCTCGAGTTTCAAACATGCAGCCATCAGAGACACCGTGAGCCACCTCTTTGACCGAAACGTCGACTACGTACAAGAAGTCAGAAAGTAAGAACGGAAAGTTTGTCTGCACTGTACGCCACATCTTTCTCTTCTCATCACTGCTTTTAACGTTGTGTTTTCTTTGAGGATGAAGATCCTTTAATCAGACAGCAAAGTGCGCTGCTGCACCCTCATTTGGTTACATTCTTAAGCGGTAGTCCATGACCCCCTAATAGTCCATGACCCCGTGATTAAGCTCTGTGGGCCTGTATTATACCATGACTATGAACAAGTGTGATAACGTGCACTACTACCCTGAGCATGGAGGATGCAGATGTTACCCCATGCCTTATTTGGTGTTGTGAGGCTGCAGTCGCCATGGCAACGTGCAGCTCGTCTCAGACAGCAGCAGCAGCAGCATGTTGGGCGGGGGCTTGTGGCCACAACATGGAACAACTGAGCCAATTAGGGCCAGGGTCTGACACTTGACAGATTCCTTATCTATTCACAACACAGCGGGCTGTCCAAGCCCTTTGTGCTACAGAGTCAAATCAGCCTCCAGCATGTAGCGCCAGAAATCTGATGGTGCTGCCACAGAGTTACAGGTCTGCTGCAAACTTACAAATAATGTTCTGAAAAACCTCCAGCAAATGCAAGTTTGATGTTGCCTGCATTACAAAAAAACTACACGGTGCATTTCTCTGCGGTGAAACCCGTTGCCCTGGCTGTTCCCTAGAACAACAAGGGGAGTCACCGTGTAAAATATATGTATATGAACACGTGTCCAGTGTAGCTACAGATTTACAATAGCCATCCGTCAACATATCCGTCAGCTATACACACAAGTCCTAAAGGTTTGACTGCTGGTCAGTGTATCTCAGAAGATCGCTGCCTTCCTTGCACGAGGCCAGAATCCTAAAGCCCCATGCCCCTCCAGCTAATCTTCAAGGTATTTATGGAGTATGGTGATGGTGAGTCACTGAACCAGCCGCCGTCTGCTGGAGGAAATATGTCAGATGGGTGATCCCAAACACTCCACTACGTTAAGAAATGTGGCTTCTCAGATGTGCAGAGTGTTTCTTGCTTTTTTGCTGCGTATCCCGGTGCAGCCGATTAACGAGTCTTTCATCTCTCCGGCCCACGCATTCTTCCTGGGATCAAGAGCAAAGTGAAATTAATTTGGTTTACAAAAGGAAAGACTGTGCACATCACAAGACCACCAAGCAGTTTAGCCAAGCGGGTGTCCGCGGCCAAAAGGCACCAAGTAAGGATTTATGACCCCCTTGATCATCGGATGCCTTTCATTCTTTCATATTTGTAGGATAAACGAGTCTCATTAAGACAACCCGGCTTTGTTTGGCTCCAGTGTGGTTTGCGCTACTTTAATAACCTGCAGATCATAAATACTATGAGCAGACTCAAGTTATTCAAAAGATAGCCGACACTGAAACAGAAATTACAACATTATTTCTGTTCTCAACAAAGATTTAGGAGGAAGTGAAATGGTTTATCACATCTGAAACGCTCCAACACGGAGTCACTGAGCCGAAACCTGGAGAGGGTGTTGGTCTGGAGGTTTCTGTCTTGCTCGGTTTTAGTTCATGTTGACATTCATTATGACTAAAATCAGGTTTGTACTGAAGTACAGTTGCTCTGCTGGGTGTTTCTACTGTTGCTACGACCCTCCTGTGAAGGATGCAGAAGTTATGGTTGATGGCCTGTCCAGGCCGTTCTCTGCTGGGTCTGAATGTGTTGTGTGTCTGTCAGCTTCATGTGTCGTTCTGTCTTTTTGCTTCAGGATCTCTCCGGAGGGAGTGGACATCGTCTTGGATTGTCTTTGTGGGGAAAACACCAGCAAAGGCCTCGGGTTGCTGAAGCCACTTGGTACTTACATCCTCTACGGTGAGCACCGTACTTACACCATGTTTACATGACCAAGTCTGCACGACCAAGTCTGCATGACCAAGTCTGCATGACCAAGTCTACATGATCAAGTCTGCATGACCATGTTTACACGACCATGTCTACATGACCATGTCTCAATGATGAGGTTTAATTGAACATGTTTACATGACCAAGTCTACATGACAAGCTTTACATGACCATGTTTACATGATCATGTCTACATGATGAGGTTTAATTGAACATGTTTACATGACCAAGTCTACATGACCATGTTTACATGATCATGTCTACATGATGAGGTTTAATTGAACATGTTTACATGACCAAGTCTACATGACGAGGTTTACATGACCATATGACATGACTATGTCTATATGATGAGGTTTACATGAACATGTTTACATGACCAAGTCTACATGACGAGGTTTACATGACCAAGTCTACATGACCATGGGTACATGACCATGTGACATGACCATATTTACATGACCAAGTCTACATGACGATGTTTACATGACCATGTTTATTTGACCATGTCTACATGACCATGTGACATGACCATGTCTACATGACCATGTTTATTTGACCATGTCTACATGACCATGTTTACATGACCAAGTCTACATGACCATGTTTATACATGACAATGGTTACATGACTGTGTTTACATGACCAAATCTACATGATCATGTCTACATGACGATGTTTGCATGACGATTTTTACATGACCGTGTTTACATGACCATATAGCATGACCGTGTCTACATGATGATGTTTACATGACAATATCTACACGAACATGTTTACATGAACATGTCTACATGACCGTGTTTACATGACCATATAACATGAACATGTCTACATGACCGTGTTTACATGACCATGTCTACATGACGCAGCTTACATGACCAAGTCTACATGACGATTTTTACATGGCCGTGTTTACATGACCAAGTCTACATGATCATGTGACCTGAAGCACAGGATGACTTCAGCTTTGTCAGTTGGTGTTTGAATTCAGCTGTGCAGCTCAACGTGGACGCCATTGTGGGTTACCAGACTGTGATACTTCAGTATACTAGACACAGTACACCATACCTCAGCCAGGCTGGTATCCAGTACTGACTGTTACAGCTCATCTTGGGCAGAAGTATGAAGGCTAATGTGAATACATTAAAACTCAGTGTAGTCTGATGCTAAATAGCTTTTGCTATTTCTCACAGCTGTCATTCATGTCACGTTTTTAAGTAAGGTTCTCTTACACCCGGTTATGGAAAATTTGACCTCACGTTGCATTTGACAGCATTTAAGTTCAGTTGTGGATATGATGAATTAATTAACCTCCACTCCTCTGGTCAGCATTTTAAAATTCCATTTGCCAAATGAATTCTGCCAAAAGATCTTTTGTCTCTTGTGCAATCAACCCACACAAGCCAACAACATGAAGTGTTTCACTGTGTGAGTGTGTGTGTTACTGTTTTATGTGATGCATGTGTGGGATGTCAGATGTGTTGTATTACATGTGTGATGTTACTGAAATGTACAGTATGTGTGACACCCGTGTGGATCTCATATGTACTTTTACTGTTCTGAGATGAGACCAAAGACCATTTTGTTGCCACGGCCCAGAGTTCTATTCTGTTCTATTCTATTCAAAGCCTTGTGCAGGAATGAACCTTATCGGTACAACAGGTGCATGCTTGGACAGATCTGAAAGTTGTAAAGGTGCCATATATTCCTCCTTCATTCTTCAGTTCAACAAACATCGTCACTAACTCTCATCCTCTTGTTGGTGCTTTCTCAGGTGCATCAAACTTTGTAACTGGTGAAACGAAGAGTTTCTTCAGTTTTGCAAAATCAGTGAGTCAAACTTACCGTAATCAATATTGTAAGAATTGTGGCGTCCTATAAATTGTTTTGTAGCAGGTGAGATGCAGATGATTTGCTGATGATGAACGCTGTCTTTCTGGTTGGGTTGTTCAGTGGTGGCAGGTGGAGAAAGTGAACCCTATCAAGCTCTATGAGGAGAACAAAGTCATCGCAGGATTCTCGCTCCTCAACCTCCTCTTCAAGCAGGGGAGATGCAGCCACGTGAAGACGGTGATGGAGAAACTTCTGCTCCTCTACAAACAAAAGAAGATCAAGCCGCTGGTGGACTCCCTGTGGGCCCTGGAGGAGGTAAGGCTTGTAGCTGTGAAGACCTATGCGGTAGATATGGAGAAGATCCGTGTTGTGGGTAGATGTTGATGTAAAAAAACCCATGTTGTAGGTTCAGTAGATGTTGATGTAGAAGATCTTGGTTGCAGGGAAATGTCCGTGTCAAAGACCTACTATGTTGTCGGTGCAGATGGGGAAGCTCCTTTGTTGTAGGTGAGTGTTGATGTGAAAGACCTACCTGCATGTTGACGGCCATATATAAAGTGAGTAATGATTGAAGTGTTGGCTGAGATGACAGGCTGAGACATCTGTGGACATCTGTTGTTTGCCACCACTCCCCTCTGAGAGGTGTCGTCAGATGTTGCTGAAGGTTTCTTCTCCAGATGGCGGGTCGGCCGCGTCTTCCTGTTTCACACTTATGTCACACCCAAAGAAAACCTGACAGGCCATGCATCAGTCACATCACTGGCTGTCTTGCTGTGCCATTCAGGAGACATTGTTGAAAGGCCAACTCAGGCTCATTTCTGCTTTTGAAGTGAGAAAATAGTCCAAGAGAAAGTGGTTTTCACAACTGGCTAGAATGGGTTTTGTTACTGAAATTGTTCCGGAACAATTTTCATCCCAGTGTTTTTACTCCTGAAGGCCAGGGAACAGGGCAGACAACCTTTGGGTGACTGGTTCATGGCAGGAACACGGGGCTGTTGCTGTTTTACATCTGCTTTGGCACCCAAATTTATAAGTGCTACACAAAGTTTTAATTGAAACAGACTATCAAATGAATCCCCGTGGTTTACAAATAAACCGAAAACACTCTTCTAAACTGAATTCTCCTGAAATCGTCTCCTTGTCAATGTTGTGTCATTGGAGATGGCGGCACGAATTCATGTTCGCAGCGGCCTCACCCAGTACCGGTGTGGGAAGATGGTGGCATGAATTCACATTTGTGGTGGCCTCACTCAGTACCATCCATACAGTGTCTTCGTCCACGTCTGCGTCTAAGTTTGTCTTTATTTGTTGGCTGGGAGAGCTGGCGCTGGATCGGCTGGGGGAGCTTGGTCTGCTGCATCTTGTGGGCCCAGGGACCACGGCCTTGCCCAGAGCTGCGCCTGAGTAGGTAACACCGAGGGCGGTCTGACAGGACGTGGAAGCGGGCAGGCTAAGCTAACTGCTAGCCCATGCAGACCGGCAGTTCCGATAACACTGAGGGCGGTCTGGTGGTGGCCTCACCTGGCGCTGACTGTGGTGTTTTTGATGTTGTTGTGTGGAGTGCGGGGAGGTGTGTCGAGGGTGTCTGGCTGGGACAGCTGGTGCTGGATCAACTGAGAGAGCTTTGTCTGCTTCGTCCGGTGGGCCCGGGGACCGCGGCCCCTGCCTGGAGCTGCACCTGAGGAGGAAACGCTGAGGGTGGTCTGACAGGACATGGAAGTGGGGCAGGCTAAGCTAACTGCTAGCGCATGCAGACCGGCGGTTCTGACAGTCACCCTGGCTGGCGTTCGTTCCCTCGGACAGTGATTTTTGTTTAGTTTAGTTTGGATATATGTGCAAGTTTGGATATATATGTGTTAGTTTGGGTATGTGTGTTAGTTTGGATATCAAGTTCAAGTACTATTTGTCACATGCACAGAAATACAGAGTAAAACATGCAGTGAAATGAAGAGGGGTACTCCGTCTGTCATTATATGAAAAAAGACATAGGCCTAGATCAAAGACAAAAGATCAGTACATTCTTAAGTCAAAATAAACAATAAATAAACCACCTAGCTGTCTCAAGTATGTGAAAGGTCGTATATGTTGAGAGTTCTTATGGCCTATGGATAAAAACTTCTCTTTAGTCTCTCTGTTTTGGCCCTAAGACTACAGAGGCATCTACCAGACCCCAATAGCCTGAACAGTCCATTGTTAGGGTGAGAGGTGTCGCTCATGATCTTCTTGGCTCTCATCCTCACCCTTCTGGTGTAAGTGTCCTGCAGAACGGGGAGTGATGTTCTGACCACACCACTCTCTTCAGTTCAACTCGGTCACGGGCAGAACAGGCAGAACAGGCAGTGATGCATCCTGTTAGGACGCTCTCCACAGCCGAGGAATAGAATGTCTCCAAGATGAAGGGTGAGATCTTAAATTTCCTCAGCCTTCGGAGGAAGTAGAGCCTCAGTCTGGGCTTCTTTAGAGTGTGCTGAGTGTGAAGAGTCCGGGTGAGGTCCTCAGCGATGTGTATGCTGAGGTATTTAAAGCCGGAGACCCTCTCCAAGGGTTCCCCGTTGATCTTTAGTGGGTTGTATCCTTTCCCCTGCTGTCTCCTGACGTCCACCACCATTTCTTGGTCTTGTTGACGATCAGGGTCAGGTTGTTGGACTGGCACCACGGTGCCAGGTCATCTACTTGGTTCAGATAGGCCTGTTCGTTGTTGTTGGAAATCAGGCCAATTACCACTGTGTCATCTGCAAATTTGATAATGGAGGTGGAACTGTCTGTGGCTTTGCAGTCATATGTGTAGATGTTGTACAGCAGAGGGCTCAGCACACAACCCTTAGGAGCACCTGTGTTGAGGATCAATGTTCCGGAGGTTAGGCTGCCCACCCTAACCACCTGGGGCCGGTCAGTGAGAAAGTTGCACACCCAATTTCACAACGGGGTGTTGATTCCTAGTGACCTCGTCTTCGTGGCCAGGTTGAGGGGGACTATAGTATTAAATGCTGAACTGTAGTCAATGAAGAGCATACGTACATAGTTCCCTCTACCCCCATCCAGGTGGGTTAAGGTGGTGTGCAAGAGGTTGGAGATGGCATCGTCTCTGCACCTGTTGTTTTTATAGGCAAACTGGAGGAGGTCGAATGAGCGGGCAGGGATGAGCAGACGAAATCTTTCACAAACCTCTCAAAGCACTTCATCACTACTGACCTCAGGGCCACTGGTCGGTAGTCATTCAGGCATGATGGACTGTTGTTCTTTGGCACAGGGACAATAATGGACCGCTTGAAGCATGAGGGGACGACGGCTTGGGCCAGGGATGTGTTAAAGATGTATGTAAAAACTAGCACTAGCTGGTTAGCGCAGGATTTTAAGACCTGGCCAGGGATCTCGTCAGGCCCTGCAGCTTTCTTGCCACTTACCCCCTAAGGACCCTCCTCACATCGCTCTCAGTGACGGTGAATGGGGGTTCCCCGCTGTCTACTGTGGCCATTTGGCTGTTGTTGGTGCTGTTAGCGTCGTAGCGTGCATAAAACACGTTCAGTTTGTCAGCCAGGGAGGGATCCACACTCATAGCTGAGCAAGGCTTGTTTTTAAAATCTGTAATGACCCAAAGTCCATTCCACACGCGAGCGGAGTCACCTTCATTAAAGTTGGCTTCCACTTTGTCCTTATAGTGCCACTTAGCCTCTTTGACTGTCTTCTGCAGGCCGTAAGACGCTGCTTTATAATCAGTCATGTCACCAGAAATCAGCCCTGCAGTGTAGGCGGTGGTGTGAGCTGTTAACGCTGATCGAACTGCTCTATCGACCCATGGTTTCTGGTTCGGGAAGATCTTAATCTTGACAGTCGGAATGATAGCATTTGTTAGCATAGAGATGTAACTCACTGCTGCTTCCCTAAACTCACTGACGTTAGCCGAGGTCGTGCGGAACATCTCCCAATCAGCCTTCTCAACATGTGTGTTCTCGCAGTTATTGGGTGTGTTGTTGTCTTTGTGTTGTACTGCTGTGGGCCGGGGGAAACGGCATTGCGTTTCATTTCATGTGCGCAAGCGCATGAAGTGAAATCACAAATGAAGTGTTCCTGATTCCTGATGCAAGTTAAAATAAGATATGAATCAGTAAGTAAAGTTGGATGATGACCATCAGGCTGTCTGCTGAATGGGAAGTAGTTGTGTGACATGTGAGGTCATGCGGGGTACATGGAGCTGCTTTCTTCCTGCCACTGGTCGTCAGGCACTACAGATGAAATATTTTCATCCTGCAGGTTTGTAATTTCATGGGAAGCTTGCGCTCAGCTCTCGTCAGTAAACTGGCAGGATGTTCGGGGCATTCTTTAAACCCACAGCCCATGAAGGAGCTCATTAAAAGTTGGTGTGATGGTGTGCCGGAGGCGGAGGTGGCCTCCCTCCACCCGTCTCCCCACAGAGATAACTCAAAGTTTGGCTGGGGGGAGGGTCTGCCTGGAATGAGAAGTTGGAGGTTGTAGTGTACGGGGATGAGGAGCAGCTCTTAGATAGAAGTTTGGCCGGGTGGAGTGGGGGGTGGGGGTCTGTCTGGAATGAGAAGTTGGAGGTTGTAGTGTACGGGGATGCGGAGAAGCTGTTAGATAGAAGCTTGAGGGCCGACTCACTTTATTTTGGGGTCTCGGCTCATTTTATCACACATGAGTGCGAGCCTGTCTTACCCTGATGCAGGCTTGCAGACCATCCACGTCTCTTCTGCTTCACTGGCCGGTTTCTCGACAGCAGCAGCGGGGCAGGAAGCAGAGTCCGGCCTAGTTGGCTCCGGGCTCGCTTTGTGGCGTTTCTGTGAACAAATGGCCGCTGATGACACGGTGGCAGCCAGACAAAGAGGCGCATTCAGCTGTCTCCCTGCATGTGGGCTGTGGTGGGAAACCAGGAGGAGGCGTCCTCGATAATCTTTTGTGACAGGTGAACTTTTACTCATGCGATGACGGATGAGGGTCATGCTGTAATGAGTCAGCTTGAGGAGGGGTTTCTGTGTGATGCGGTTTTCTGTGTCTCGACACCTCCCATCATGCCGCACTAGACAAGGTAGAGCAACAAGCAAGGTTCTTTTAGTCCCATACACATAAATGAACCAACACAACAACTAGCGTGTGTTTGTGTGCATGTAGTGATGCATTAAACAACACACAGTGTAATGTGTAACAGTGTGTGTGCAAAGAGTCCGTTGGGTCACAACATCATAAGTCTACCGGCCCGTGCAGCAGCATCCCCCATTTATTAACTCATCCATCACCTGAGACACTCCATATACAGCTCAGGTCACGAGGACCACAGTCAGTCCCAGCATGAAGTGGACAGAAGACAAGGACACACCCTGGACACCGTCACCAGTCCATCGAAGGACACACACAGAGCCATTCACACACCAGTCAGACATATGGCACGTTTATGTAGAGAGCACCTTTAGGAGTGTCAGGAGTGATGTGTGACAGAAGGGTACCAGCAAGAGTTAAAGGGAAGGTTTACAAGATGGTTGTGAGACCAGCTATGTTGTATGGTCTGGAGACAGTGGCACTGATGAAAAGACAGGAGGAGGAGCTGGAGGTGGCAGAGATGAAGATGATACGATTTTCACTGGGAGTGATGAAGAAGGACAGGATTAGGAAGGAGTATATTAGAGGGACAGCTCAGGTTGGACGGTTTGGAGACAAAGCAAGAGAGACAAGATGGAGATGGTTTGGACATGTGTGGAGGAGAGATGCTGGGTATACTGGGAGAAGGATGCTGAATATGGAGCTGCCAGGGAAGAGGAGGAGAGGAAGGCCAAAGAGGAGGTTTATGGATGTGGTGAGGGAGGACATGCAGGTGGCTGGTGTGACAGAGGAAGATGCAGAGGACAGGAAGACATGGAAACGGATGATCCGCTGTGGCGCCCCCTAACGGGAGCAGCCGGAAGCAGTAATAGTCGACTCGTAGTAGTAGTAGTAGTAGTAGTGGTGGTAGTAATAGTAGTGGTAGTAGTAGTAGTGACAGTAGTAGTGGTAGTGGTGGTAGTAGTAGTCATAGTAGTAGTGGTGGTGGTAGTAGTAGTAGTGATAGTAGTGGTAGTAGTAGTAGTAGTAGTGGTGGTAGTAGTAGTAGTAGTAGTACATTTAGATAGCACATTTCATACTCAAAGGCAATTCAAAGTTTACATGAGGCATAAAAAGACGTTTAATGAGAAATAGAGAATAAGATTAAATGGTCGGTTTAGACTTTCTATTTCAGAATCAGAATCAACTTTACTGGCCGAGTGTGCTTATACATACGAGGAATCACACCTCCGTAGCTTCTAGTACTTACATATGTCACCCAGGAGCAAAAAACAAAGGCAACAAAAAGAAAAACAAAGAAAGTAAATAGGAATAATGAACAGACTACTGGAGGTAAGGATGTGTGCACGACAAGGTGTGTCACAACTATACAGGGTGTTGTTATGGCTGCATTTTGTATAACCAGTATACAGCAGTTGTGTACATATTTACACAACAAGTGTCCATTACTGCACCATGGTGTTAATGGGGGTTCATGAGAGAGATGGCCTGTGGGAAAATACTGCCCCCTGTGTCTGGTGGCTTTGGTGCACATCACTCTCTAGTGCTTGCCAGAGGGAAGGAGTTCAAACAGACTGTGTCCTGGGTGTGTGTGGGGGGGTCTGTGCTGATTCTGCCCGCCCATTCCGGGCTCTAGAGGAGCACAAGTCCTGCAGGGTGGGCAGGGAAGCACCAATGATTTTTTCTCTTGTCCTTCCTGTTCACTGCAGGTTCACCATCTTAGCTGGACGTGGGGGGTTCAGGTGTGTCAGTGCAGGGGTGTCCACTGGGGCCTCCTGGTTTCATCCTATCTGAACGTGGAGGGTTCAGGTGTCTCAGTGCAGGGGTGTCCACTGGGGCCTCCTGGTTTCATCCTATCTGAACGTGGAGGGTTCAGGTGTCTCAGTGCAGGGGTGTCCACTGGGGCCTCCTGGTTTCATCCTAGCTGGACGTGGGGGGTTCAGGTGTGTCAGTGCAGGGGTGTCCACTGGGGCCTCCTGGTTTCATCCTAGCTGGACGTGGCGGGTTCAGGTGTGTCAGTGCAGGGGTGTCCACTGGGGCCTCCTGGTTTCATCCTAGCTGGACGTGGCGGGTTCAGGTGTGTCAGTGCAGGGGTGTCCACTGGGGCCTCCTGGTTTCATCCTATCTGAACGTGGCGGGTTCAGGTGTGTCAGTGCAGGGGTGTCCACTGGGGCCTCCTGGTTTCATCCTAGCTGGACGTGGCGGGTTCAGGTGTGTCAGTGCAGGGGTGTCCACTGGGGCCTCCTGGTTTCATCCTAGCTGGACGTGGCGGGTTCAGGTGTGTCAGTGCAGGGGTGTCCACTGGGGCCTCCTGGTTTCATCTTAGCTAGATGTGGAGGGTTCGGGTGTGTCAGTGCAGGGGTGTCGACTGGGGCCTCCTGGTTTCATCTTAGCTGGACGTGGCGGGTTCAGGTGTGTCAGTGCAGGGGTGTCCACTGAGGCCTCCTGGTTTCATCATAGCTGGACGTGGTGGGTTCAGGTGTGTCAGTGCAGGGGTGTCCACTGAGGCCTCCTGGTTTCATCCTAGCTGGACGTGGCGGGTTCAGGTGTGTCAGTGCAGGGGTGTCCACTGGGGCCTCCTGGTTTCATCCTAGCTGGACATGGCGGGTTCAGGTGTGTCAGAGCTGGGGTGTCCACTGGGGCCTCCTGGTTTCACGGCTGTCTCACTGATTTGGGAAACCTCAGCATTCTGTCTCCATCGCTGCGTTTAGCCACACCCTGGCCTCTGGCTGTCTTCCTGCCAGAACTTAACAAGCCAAATACTGACGCCTTATTGTGGTTCACTCACAAACAGTATGGCTGCAAACACACAACACCATTGGCAAACTCATTCATTTTGTTTTGCAAATACAAAATGTACCTATCATACAAATACACAACATATTAGTAACACATCACGCTTCAGAAACAAATAAACTAATATCTCCCACCAAAGACAAAAAGATCACGGGCCTTTTGGCACACTCTTTCTGCCATGATTATGTGGAGGATTTTCTCACAAATGTCCTGCGTAGTTTGCCCTCCACGACAGAAGGCGGCGCCATGAGTCAATTTAAACACGACGAGAGGTGTTTTTTTAAATGTTATTGAGAAATATTTTATAACATTTCAGTTTGACAAAAAGTAGACAAATAAAACAGAAAGAAGGCAGGGTAAGCAGTCCCATACCAGGAATGTACAAACACAATAAAACAAAAACAAACAAACAACAACAACAACAACAACATATGGACCCACACAAGAGGTTTACTTAATCAGGTATAGTCCTGAGGAGTTTGCCTACATTGACAGTTTGGTTAATTTCCTATTACAGGTTTTTAAACGTGGTGGAGTTTGAAGAGATATGCTTGGACCTGTTGTTTAAATGTTGTACAAGACGGTGACGTCTTCAAACATTTCATTTTATGAATGTTATTTATTCTTATTGATCCCCGTGGGGATATACTACATGCTCTGCATGTAACCCATCCTAGCTGTGTAGCTAGCAGCAGTGGGCAGCTGCCTCCGTGCAGCGCCCGGGAACCAACTCCAGTTGGTCTTGCCATGCCTTGCTCAGGGGCACAGACAGCTGTATTAACCCTAACATGCATGTCTTTTTGATTGTGAGGGAAACCGGAGCACCCGAAGAAAACCCACCGCAGACACGGGGAGAACATGCAAACTCCACACAGAGGATGACCTGGGATGACCCCCAGGTCAAGGATGGACAACCCCGGGGTTCAAACCCAGGACCTTCTTGCTGTGAGGCGACAGCGCTAACCACTGCGCCACTGTGCATTGGTGGCACAGTGGTATAGAATTTGGCTAAAATAATGAGCAAGTTAATGACAAAATGTTCCTTGCTGGAGGAATTAGGATTGTTGAATATCAGTAACGAATGGTGTTGTTTGAGCGAAACGTCTTCATCAAAATATGTTTTGTGATCGAACCGGAAATCAGCCCGAAGAACTGTCAATGTTCTAGAGCAGTGGCAACCGGATGCTCTTTTGTAATTAGATGGTGGAAACTCATCTGGTGCAAAAGAGCATCTAGTGGCCAACGCCTGGCCACCAGATGGCACTGTTGTAGCGCTGTCTACATTTGGTCAGCCCCTGGTGACCCTGGTGGCTCTTCTGGATCATGTCGTCGCGCATGCTGTATGGGACAACACCTCAGGACTCCATTCATTTCACTCAGCGCTCCGCGCACGTGAAAGTATAGATTGGCTGACATGGCTACGCCTTTGTTTGAGTTTTTTTTGGGGGGGTGTTTCCCCCATTTTTCTCCCCAGTTGTATCCAGTCAATGACCCCACTCTTCCGAGCCGTCCCGGTCGCTGCTTCACCCCCTCTACTGATCCGGGGAGGGCTGCAGACTACCACATGCCTCTTCCCATACATGTGGAGTCACCAGCCGCTTCTTTTCACCTGACAATGAGGAGTTTCACCAGGGGGACGTAGTGCTGGGGAAGATCACACTATTCCCCCCAGTTCCCCCTCTCCCCCGAAGAGGCACCCCGACCGACCAGAGGAGGCGCTAGTGCAGCAACCAGGGCACATACCCACATCCGGCTTCCCACCCGCAGACACGGCCAATTGTGTCTGTAGGGACGCCTGACCAAGCCGGAGGCAACACAGGGATTCGAACCGGCGATCCCCATGTTGGTGGGCAATGGAATAGACCGCCACGCCACCCTGACACCCCTCAGTTACCTTTCTGAGAGGATATCTGAACTCTCGGAGAGCAAGAAAACCACTTTACGCACAATTTGTAATTCCACCTGTAGGAGGTTTTATGACTTCCTGACATGCGGGCCTCAGACAGGGAGCACAGCTAGCAGCTACTCATCCACCACCATGCTCCACACAGGACCACCACAGGGTTGTTGCCTTCGTCCCCTACCCTGTTCACACATGACTGTGTGGTCAAATATCATAACAGCATAGTGGCCTTCGCAGATGGCACTGCAGGGATTGGACGGATAAATGACAACAGTGAAGATGCCTAACGGAAGGAGGTGAGGGACCATCCGTGTGCTGTCGAGATAACAACCCCTTCCTCACTGTTGAGAAAAAAAAGAAGATAATTGTTGATGTAAGGATGTCCAGAACGGTTCAGACACAAGTTTATCTCAGTGGTGTCCCTGTTGACATTGTGAAGAACTTCAGGTTTTTAGGCATTCAGATCTCAGACTCCCTCTCCTGGTCTCTACATCAGTTGTGTCATCAAGAAGCCGCAACAGAAACTACACTTTCTGAGATGTCTTAAAAAATTCAGAATGTCCAGCAAAACCCTGGTCCGTGTCTACCAGACCACCATAGAGAGCATCCTTGCTGGAAGCATGCTGGTGCGGTTTGGCAACCTGACCGAACAGGACAGGATCAAAAACAGCTGAGAAGGACGGTAAGAACGTTTTCAAAAGTCATAGGAACAACAGCACCACCGCCAGCCACCCAGCCAGCACATGGTCTTTTCACCCGCCTCCCTTGGCACAACACCGACAGAACACCAGAGCTCGGACTAGCTGGCGCAAAGTCAGCTGGTCAGCATAATGAACAGTAGACACCTTACATAACTTTCATTCATTCATCATAAGCTCTTCTCCGGGGTGGGGTGGCGGTGGCAGCAAGCTACGTAGGGCGCTCCAGATGCCCCTCTCCCCAGCAACGCCCTCCAGCTCCTCCTGGGGATCTCAAGGCCTTCCCAGGCCAGACTGGACATGTAGTCCCTCCAGCTAGTTCTGGGTCTACCCTGGGGTCTCCTCCCAGTTGGACTCCAAATGAAGGTACCCAGCAGGCATCCTGATCAGATGCCCGAACCGCCTCAACTGGCTCCTTTCGACGCAAAGGAGCATGACTTTCATTGATTTATCATTTTGTGGGCGTTCTGATTTCTTTACAGTTTTGTTATTTTTTATTAGTTCCTTGTACTTCTAAGGGCTGAGAGAGCCAGGGAACACGACATGGTACTTTTATATGTAGTATATGAAAAAAGTGAACTTGAACTTGAAATATGCCACCTTTCAATCCCATTGCTTTAACTGATGTGATTTGTCAGTTGGGGATCATACTGAAATGCCATGTCAGCTGTCTGTAAGCGAGCCTGTCTGAAGGTCGTCTTTATTGTAAAAACAACTTTCCTTGTGTTTTTTACCGCTCAGGTGAAAGAGGCCATGCAGAGGATTCATGACAGAGGAAATATCGGGAAACTCATCCTGGATGTGGAGAAGTCCCCCACACCTTTGGTAACGAGATGTTTTCTTCTTCTTTTTTTTTTACCGAGAGAATGGGAGATGCCAGGGAGTGCACAGCAACACAGGTAGCATAGCAACACAGGTAGCATAGCAACGCGGCCATCATACTGGCTCGTTTGCTAAGGAACAATGCCTGTGAAGATGTTTCAGAGGGTTCAGATAAGGGAGGCTGGTAATTAAAAGAGTTTTCTTCCCGTTAAACAGCGATAGTTTCCATGGTGACCACCGAGTCAAGGGGAGGCCAAGACCATCAGCCCTGTCGACATGCTCATGTTCAACAACCAATAAGAAAAAAGGCCATCATCAGAGGGAAACCTACCCGGCAACAACAAAATAACTGTTGATAAATTGTTGTTTCTATTTCGTACAGGCTTTGCCCTCTAAGAGCTGTCGCTACTGGGCTCGTTCACATCCTGGTGCACTGCATGGGCTTCTCTCAGGTCTGCATCCACGGCATATGTAATACCTGCGTGACCTGAGCTCTGCTGCCTCGTTCTCTTCAGCATGTGATGCAGTCAGCAAAGGTGACAAAAGAAGATATGACTTCCCAGCAGGGGGTCATCTCGGTGCTTCCTGCCAAGCCGGTTATATTATGGATTATGACCTCCGTGCTCTCTGTTGAGACATTCCTCGGTCCCCGACATGCCAGACAGGCACTAACTCCTCAGGCCACGTGTCCCTGTTGTGCATGCCTGCACATGACGGAGAAACAATGGCGAGTGGATGCCTTCGTGGCGCTTCAGGAGGACGACGATGATGGCAGCTGGGCCATTTGTAAAAGTCAGTGCAGCTGGATGCCACACCTTCTCGGCCCGCTGGCCACCTGCCTACCAGCTGGGCTCTCTTCCGGGACCTCCTTGACATCATTAAGAGAGAGGCCACTTGCAAGAGCATCCCCATGCCAGCGGCGATACATGTGCCTACACCCAGCCACTTGTTGGGTTACATCTACCACCCTGAGCAGCACACCAGGCATACCCCAGTGTGGCCACATTTTGCTGTGCTTCACCCATTTTTCTCCAAAGCGCTTTCTGAACTGGTGAAGCTGAAGGCACCTGTGGGTCCCTATGACCCCTTCGCCAATGTAGACGGAGACACAGAGCACGTTTTCCTGCCGTTCCTCCACTAGAGCCAAATCTAGCCTTCATTCTGCTGACTAGAGCAGCATTCTTCAGCAGACATAAACCTACGCCACCTTCTTGTCGGGACCAACTCACCACCCGCCTCACTGACTGTGCTCAGCAGTGCTCTACCCACACAGCAGCGACCATTAACAATATAGCGCTGCTCACTTCTTCCCTCTCCTCCATCACTGCTGAGCCTGCCGACTCCCTACAGAGCTGGGGAGTGAAATCAGGAAAGCAACGGCACTTGTCCTGACTCTCTCCATGACTGCAGCAGTGGCACGGGCCAGTATCATGGCGTGGGTGACTGTGCTGCAGTGCAACATGTGGCTCCACATGTCCCAGCTTCCCGAGCAGATCAGGAAGGGATTGCTGGATGGCCCCATCAGCCCCGTTGGGCTCTTTGGGCCGCTCCTCCATGATGCTGTCACAGGATGCACTCGAGAAAGCGGTCAGGCTGAAGAGACACACCACTTGAAGCAGAGCCTCATCATGCCGACAACACCCCCAGGGCTCCTGGCGCAATCGCCGGGACTCCCGCCACATCCAAGATGCCCCTGAGCCACTGCTGCTGCTGTGTCTCAGCCCGCTCCTGGCCAGCAGCCTCCTTCTCCTCAGCCTCCTCCAGTGATCACTGCTCCCAGTGATCGCTGTCAGGGCATCCGGGTAGTGTAGCGGTCTATTCCGTTGTCCACCAACATGGGGATCACCAGTTTAAATCCCCGTGTTGCCTCCGGCTTGGTCGGGCGTCCCTACAGACACAATTGGCTGTGTCTGCAGGTGGGAAGCCGGATGTGGGTATGTGTCCTGGTCGCTGCACTAGCGCCTCCTCTGGTCGGTCGGGGCGCCTGTTCGGGGAGGGGGGGGGCTGGAAGGAATAGCGTGATCCTCCCATGCACTACGTCCCCCTGGTGAAACTCCTCACTGTCAGGTGAGAAGAAGCGGCTGGTGACTCCACATGTATTGGAGGAGGCATGTGGTAGTCTGCAGCCCTCCCTGGATCGGCAGAGGGGTGGGGCAGCGACCGGGGATGGCTCGGAAGCGTGGGGTAATTGACCGGATACAACTGGGGAGAAAAAGGGGGGGGGAAATACCCCCCCCAAAAAAACCCCAAACAAAGGCATAGCCATGTCAGCCAATCTACACTTTCACGCGCGCGGAGCGCTGAGTGAAGTGAACGGAGTCCTGGGGCGGGGCTACCAGATTGGTGTCCCATACAGCATGCGCGACGACATGATCCAGAAGAGCCGCCAGGGTCACCAGGGGCTGACAAAATGTAGACAGCGCTACAACAGTGCCATCTGGTGGCCAGGCGTTGGCAATGACGTGAGAGAACCCCGTCATGTGAACAGACCCAGGCAGCACAGGGAGCCCTTACTCAGCGCACCACCGCCGGAGCAGCACATTTATTAAGGCGGAGCCTCCACACACACAGCACCTTCCATACACCACCCACTATTTAGTACTGTTACTGCTTGTTTATTGTGTTTTATTGTAATTTTACTGCTATTGTCGCTGCGATGTTGAGGAGCCGAAACAGAGGAATTTTCCTCTCTTGTGCTTGCATAATGGGATGCAACAATAAAGGATATTGAATCTTGAATCTCAGAGGGCGGAGCCTATAGGAAATAACACACTGATTACTTATCGTAAGCCCAGATTCTATGAGAACAGCAGCAACCCTGTCCGCCTCGGGCCCCTCTGGGTCCGCTCACGTCATCCGGAGAAAAAAGCTGGCTTTTTACCTTGTTATTATATCCCATGAATGCGGACCTGAGAGGCCCGTGCACACCGCGGTTCAGTGAAGTCCTTTATATTTTGTATATTCGCTATAGTTTTTGCTATACTTGCTATTGTGTGTGTTTTTGAAGTTGTGTGTATTATAGATTGTGCATATTTGTGATGTTGTGCCTTTGGATTATGAGAGCTGTAATGACACTTTAATTTCCCTCGGGATCCAGAAAGTATCTGTCTGTCATCTGTCTGTCTGTCTGTCTGTCTGTCATCTGTCTGTCTGTCTGTCATCTGTCACCCATCTGTCTGTCTGTCTGTCTGTCATCTGTCTGTCTGTCTGTCTGTCATCTGTCTGTCTGTCTGTCATCTGTCTGTCTGTCTGTCTCTGTCTGTCTGTCTGTCTGTCATCTGTCTGTCTGTCTGTCATCTGTCTGTCTGTCTGTCTGTCTGTCTGTCTGTCTGTCTGTCTGTCTGTCTGTCTGTCTGTCTGTCATCTGTCTGTCTGTCTGTCATCTGTCTGTCTGTCTGTCTGTCATCTGTCTGTCTGTCTGTCTGTCTGTCTGTCTGTCTGTCTGTCTGTCACCCATCTGTCGGTCTGTCTGTCTGTCTGTCTGTCTGTCTGTCTGTCTGTCTGTCTGTCTGTCTCTGTCTGTCTGTCTGTCATCTGTCTGTCTGTCTGTCTGTCTGTCTGTCTGTCTGTCTCTGTCTGTCTGTCTGTCATCTGTCTGTCTGTCTGTCCGTCTCTGTCTGTCTGTCTGTCTGTCTGTCTGTCTGTCTGTCATCTGTCTGTCTGTATGTCTGCCTCTGTCTGTCTGTCTCTGTCTGTCTATCTGTCTGTCTGTCTCTGTCTGTCTGTCTGTCTGTCATCTGTCTGTCTGTCTGTCATCTGTCTGTCTGTCTGTCTCTGTTTGTCTGTCTGTCACCCATCTGTCTGTCTGTCTGTCTGTCTGTCTGTCTGTCTGTCTGTCTGTCTGTCTCTGTCTGTCTGTCTGTCTGTCTCTGTCTGTCTGTCTGTCATCTGTCTGTCTGTCTGTCATCTGTCTGTCATCTGTCTGTCTGTCTCTGTCTGTCTGTCATCTGTCTGTCATCTGTCTGTCTGTCTGTCTGTCATCTGTCTGTCTGTCTGTCATCTGTCTGTCTGTCTGTGTGTCCGTCCTGAGAAATAATCCATTCCTTTGTAACGTCTCATCTAGATCACTGCAATACTCCTTCAACTGTTGTTTCTTTCCCTTCTCCACTTAATCCAAATGTGTAACGTCAGACTGTTGAGTAAGACCAAACATGTCTCTCATCACCGTGACAGCCTCCCTACGTTGGTTCTTGTGTTTTTTAGAGGCGATTTTAAAATTCTTTTAATTAATTACAAGACATCGAACAGCCAAGCTCCACATTACATTACCAAGTTTTGAATCCAGTATGAAACGGCTTGGCCCCGTTTCTGTTCTACCCCCTACCAGGTGCCAGTCAGAAGCAGCATATGCAGTTGTGGCCCTTGAACGGTCCCTGTAAAACCCACGACATTCACATGCAATGTTCCGTGTTGCACATCACCTTACATGAGTTTACTTTCATCTCGTCTCATCTTCAGCCGCTTCTCCGGGGTCGGGTCGTGGTGGCAGCAAGCTAAGTAGGGCACTCCAGACGTCCCTCTCCCCAGCTCCTCCTGGGGGATCCCAAGGCGTTCCCAGGCCAGACTGGACCTGTAGTCCCTCCAGCGAGTTCTGGGTCTACCCCGGGGTCTCTTCCCAGTTGGATGTGCCCGGTAAACCTCCAAAGGAAGGCGTCCAGGAGGCATCCTGATCAGATGCCCGAACCACCTCTCCGGAAGTCCGAGCTCCTCACCCTATCTCTAAGGCTGAGCCCAGACACCCTACGGAGGAAACTCATTTCAGCCGCTTGTATCCGCCATCTCACCCTTTTGGTCACTACCCAAAGCTCATGACCATAGCTGAGGGTTGGAATGAAGACTGGCTGGTAAATTGAGAGCTTTGTCTTCCGGCTCAGCTCCCTCTTCACCACAACGGTCCGGTACAACATCCACATTACTGCTGATGCTGCACCAATCCACCTGTCAATCTCCCGCTCCATCCTACCCTCACTCATGAACAAGACCCTGAGATACTTGAACTCCTTCACTTGAGGCAGTAACTCATCCCCAACCCGGAGGGAGCAATCCACCGTTTTCCGGTAGAGAACCATGGCCTCAGACCAGGAGGTGCTGACTCTCATCCGGCCATGTCACACTCAGCTGCACACTGCCCCAGTCGCGTTCTGATGAAGCCAACAAAACCACATGATCTGCGAAGAACAGAGACTGGATTTACTTCATCCCATGAAAATGTTCCCACACCACACATTTCTCATGTGCAAAGCAGGTGTTTTGTATGAGATTGCATCATATCAGATCATACACGTGAGGCCTTTTACATGGGACTCTCCTCAAATTCATGATGGGTAGAGCAGCATTTCCCCTGGTCTTAACATTTCTAATCAGGTCATGTTTTTTAAAAAGCATCTCAAAACTTGCTTTTAAGGTTTGGTTTTCTTGTCCTAATTTTACCATTATACCTGATTTGGTTTTTTTTCCGTTGTTTTTTATTTTACATTTGATTTTTTTACTAGATGTATTGTATATTTCATGGCGTGGTTTCGTTTTTGAAAAGGGATTTATGGATTAAGTGTATTAATGTCATTGTTCTTATGATGTTGATTTAACCGCCAGATGGCCAATGACAGCACGGAGACCAGTGAGGCTGGCGAGGAGGAGGAGGAGCCAGAAGGAGACAATGACAACAAGGAGCGTATGCCCTTCATCCAGTAGGCCAGGCGACCACGCTGCAACGTGTCCATCTGTAAAGACCAGAGAATAAAGTCCTACACAGATTTAACGCAGAGGATCAGACCTTCACATTGTAGCATGGTGCAGTATGTGTTCGTGTCTGCTAGAGGAAGACATTTTAGTGCCATTGTCATGATTGTATTTTTAAATAATGTCATGCTAGCTAGTATTAGAGACATATTTGCATCCATTCCACAGCTGCTTCGACACATCTGCAGACTACGGGTTTATTGTTTGATATATGTCGGACATGCAGCGATGATGGGTAATGGAAGTACTGTTGGACTGAATGAGCAGGTGAATGTGTTGAAGAGCTATTGCTATTGCTAAGAATATGGAGCCTTTTAAAGAAAAAGCTATGGAAGTACCATACAAGCGGGCTACTGTGTTACTGGTGCACAGGGTTGAGATAAAGGAGCATGAGGTGCTGTCCTGTGTTTTATCAATGGTGGCAACAGTGAATCACGTCAACGAAGTTGGAGGAAGCCAAGCCAAGGTTTCCTGCATCCGACCTGGGATATCACTGCCCTCTTCTGCTCCCGTCTCTTCCCTCGGCGTAATGTAAGTCAGAAGAAGAGGGTTGGACAGAGGTTGACATCTGCATCTTTCCACAGTTCTTTTGTTTGCTATGCTTTTATATGAATCCGAGCCACCAGTGCCTTCAAGCTTAAAAACCTTGCTAGTGTCTGCTCCTTCTGAGGTTCAGAGAAAACTAAACGAATAAAGTGTATTTTTGTGGCCAGGAACTGAATTACAAGGCGTTACAAGGCGGCAGCTCCACCAACGGGCCTGTCTACACACCGAGCTGGTATAGTCATACTGACATCCATCACTTGAAGTTGTGATATAACTGCTGGCATTGTGTGACGACGCATCGTGTTGCATTTCTCTTCAGGCTGAACGGGCTGCGTTTACATTCAGAATCTCAGAAAACACGAGTACATTCAGATTTGTATTTTCAATTATAACGGCTTATGGAAAGACCCAGAAGGCTTCGTATCAGGTAGAATCATGTGGAGCCGCCTGACATGAAACAGTCAGTCAGCCTCTCGGCTGTTGATGTGAAACAGTCAGTCAGTCTCTCAGCTGTTGACGCGAAACAGTCAGTCAGTCTCTCAGCTGTTGACATGAAACAGTCAGTCAGCCTCTAAGCTGTTGACACGAAACAGTCAGTCAGCCTCTAAGCTGTTGACACGAAACAGTCAGTCAGTCTCTCAGCTGTTGACATGAAACAGTCAGTCAGCCTTTAAACTGTTGACATGAAACAGTCAGTCAGCCTCTAAGCTGTTGAAATGAAACAGTCAGCCAGCCTTTAAACTGTTGACACTAAACAGTCAGTCAGCCTCTCAGCTGTTGACACTGAACCAGACAGTCAGCCTCTCAGCTGTTGACATGAAACAGTCAGTCTTGAGTCCGCGGTGGTGTAGCGGTCTAAGCATCGGCTTTGTGTCGATGCAGTTGCCCACTGGGGACCGGGGTTCACGGCCCGGTCTCGTCAGATCCGGCTATGGCTGGACTCGATGAAGCAGCAGTAATTGTCAGCGCTGTCTTCGGGAGGGGACGGAGTCACTTGTGTTCGTCACATGAATGCGTCTCTGGGTGTGGGGTGTGGTGGTGGTGGGAGACAGCGGTTCGACCTGGATTCACCTTGTCATGGAAGTGGCGAGGTGTCTCCTTCCAGACTGCCGGCCGGAGAGATGCAGTTGGCAAACACATGCAGTACGAGGGTGGGTGTTTGAACTAGAATAGGGATCGATTGGCCACTAAACTGGGAGAAAAAGGAAAAATCAGAAATTTAATTCAAATAAAGAAACAGTCAGTCAGCCTCTAAGATGTTGACATGAAACAGTCAGTCAGCCTCTCAGCTGTTGACATGAAACAGTCAGTCAGCCTCTCAGCTGTTGACATGAAACAGTCAGCCAGCCTCTCCGCTGTTGGGAATCCATGTGAGTTTGCTTTGCATGTGTGTGCAGTATGAAGTTTACCTGCTGGTGCCTCAGTAGAAAAGTGCCGTACACCTCCAGGACCCGGCAGCTGCTTGGGGGCAAAAGCTGTTGAGTCGGTGTTGACTGAAGTCAGTTGTTCCTCTGCATGTGTTGCTGATGTGAAAGCCGCTTTATATCTTTCTTACATGTGAAGCTCTGCGATCACACTGGCTTCAAGTTGTACTAACTAACACAGAGCTGTAAAAGTACATCGGTTAAAAAACAGCAATCACAAAAGGACGAGAAGAAATGCTATTTATTTTTCAGTCACGCCAGTAGAGAAGAGGCCGTACATTGCTGAAGAGTGTGTGGGTTTGGGTGTGTGTGTGTGTGTAAGTAAAAAAAAAGTAATTAAAGCTGCAGTAGGCAACTTTGGCAAAGTGAGCAATTTTGACAAAACACCTACCAAAAAATCCAGCCCCCCCCCACTCTGCTTCCTCCCCACGCATGCCTGAGTTTCGCTGTTGTAACTGACAATTTTAATTAATAATCTATGCATGTAAAAAAAATGTTTTTTCAGTGAATTTACACCAACACTGATGTTGTGGGGATCTTTTGTATTTACAGGCAACATGTTTAAGATGAATGCTATTTAGTCTATCCACCTCAGGATCTACAGTGACAAGAAAACTGACTGAGAGGCTCTGCACGCAAATGATTGACAGGCAGTAGGCCCGCCTTATCATAGAGGGCTCCCCTGATTGGTGGAGGCCTACCGGGAGCCGTAAAGCCTCAATCAAGTCAGGGGAGCTCAGGTGAGATCTGAGACTGTCCTTCACCAAAAAACCACCCCATAAGTTGTTTGTACAAGCAGCTTATTATAATCTATAGTTAAGCGACCCCTAGCGGTCGTGTAAATAACGACAATCTGGTGTCTCCGCTGCCTCGTCGTCATATGACCTTTGACCCTCGTTACCAATCAAAATGCGATGAGCCAAGATATGGGAGAGTGCAAGAACTATTTATACTCTTGTAAACTGTTGGTTTCGTCACAAATCTTCCCAAGCTATGTTTGCTTACTTTTACAACTTCACTTTGCATGAACAGTAATGAAGTCCCAGTGTCCTCAAACGAGTACTTCATAATTAGCAGCGTTGCAGGGTAGGAACAAACGAACTATGTAGTCATATGGGTTGGAGGACTTGTGAGATTTTGTGATCCTGAAACACAGAGGCTTGAATTTCTCTCAGGCCATTTACATTTTAAGACACGAGAGCAATTTGAAGTTAAGACATGAAATATTTCACAAATAACACTGAAAGTAAGCTGCCTATCCACCTTTCAATCAGTAAGTGTGGGAGGGTATGTCAGTGTGTATCAATGTGCCTGTGTGTGTATAGTATATATCCTGTGTGTACTTTCACAATAGTGAACTTGCCTTAAATGTATGAATAAAAAAAGAAAAAGAAAGCTGTGTAGAAGCATTCAGTGCAGTGCTCTGCTTGTCTGATCAGTTCAGTGGTCTTTCCTCCAGCTTTCTTAATATCACCAAAGGTGTGCCACAAGGTTCAGTTCTAGGACCCACCCTTTTCAATATTTATGTAAATGCTGTGGGTCAAAATATTAATGTTTCTGTACATCTTTATGCCTATTGTATATTGTTGTACAAGCACTGTTGCCCTGACGTTTGAACATTTGCAGTCTGCATTTGATGCTATTTAGTCACACCTGTTCCGTCTCAGACCAAGGTTAAATGCAGACAAAACCAAGGCTATGTTCTTCTCTAAAAAAGATGGTGCCAGCTGTTCTTCCCTGCATCACGTCTGCACAAGGTACCCCTATTGAGATTTTGACCACCTACAATTATTTAGGTATCACGATTGATACCTAAATAGGTGTCTTTTAAGAATGATATAGAACACATGATGTAGATTATGTTACAGTATGTACACATTCCTTGTGGTTGTATCTTTGGATAGGTTTCATTATGATGTGATGTTGTCGTTGGCGTTTCTGCACAGTGCAGTTCTATTAACTTAGTTAATAGATAATAAAGTTATCTGCAAATCACTCTGATACAGTTGTGTTTTTACCTCGCAAAATTCAATTTCACTCTTTTTAAAGAGTTATTTCCATTCTACATCCACCCATCTACAGCCAAGAGCAATAACTTTCTGTGTATTAATATTAATGCTCTTGTGACTTTATCCTGACCGTGTTTTACCTTGACTATTATTAGGCACCGTGCCTCTCATCCACATGAAGTATCTAATAGTAGAAACAACAACCGAATATCTGGAGCAAATATCTGCTATTTGCGTCCTATTTGCTGTACTCCTTTTGGTTTTGATTCTGCTTTGACGCCAAGCAGTTTTGGTGTGAGATCTCTGGGTAATAAGTCCTTTATCATTAATGATTTTATTGTTTCTAATAATCTGGACTTTTTTATGATTACTGAGACATGGCTGTCCCCAGGGGACACTGTTCCCCTGATTGAAGCTAGCCCCCCTGATTTTGCATATTTTCATATTCCCAGGCCCTCTGGTAGAGGGGGTGGCCTAGCTGTTTTTTATATGTTAGGTCTTCAGTGCCATCCTGTTATTTTTGGTAATTTTATCTCATTTGAAGTTTTATATTTTTTAATCAATGGCCCTCCCCCTTTACTCTGCATCTTAATTTGTGGTCCCCATAATTCAGTTAGTTTTATCTCTGAGTTTTCTGACCTTCTATCTATTGTCATGCCAAAACTTGACAGGGTGCTTATTCTTGGCGATTTTAATATTCATGTGTGCTGTCCTTCCCATTCCCTGACTTCACATTTTTTGGATCTTATAGACTCTTAACCTTGTTCAATCTGTTAAAAGGGGCCACACATTCCAAAGGCCACATCTTAGACCTTGTACTCACATCTCGTTTCTCCCTTGAATGTCTTAAATCTGGTGGATATGCCTGTATCTGACCATAAAGCGGTCATTTTCAAAGTCCCACTACAGCTCGATGTTCCTAGTCACTATCCTAAAACATGCTCTCGCATTCTCAACGCTGGCTCTGCAGTTAAATTCTGTGATGCTTTTAATTCATCATCCTTTAATCCCTCGTTATCTCCCCTCAGTCCAGATGCACTGTTAAATTCATTCAATGATTAGTGCCTATCCATCCTCGACCACATTGCAGCATTTAAAACTAGGAAACAAAAATCAAATAACCTCCCCTGGCTGAACGATCACTCGTGCCCTTAGAAGACTCTGGAAAATCAGAATGACAATGGAAGGTCAACAAATTCGAATAAGCACATAACACCCTTAACAACCAAACGTTAATTTACCAGAAGGCAGTGAAGGATGTGAGATCAGCGTACTTCTCCAAACTAATATCAAGAAATAACCACAATCCTAAAGTTATCTTTAGGGTAGTATATTCTGTTATAAATAGTCCACTTCTCTTTTTGAACCTGATGTTGAGTTGTAAACTGTAAATAAGGTGGAGAATATCAGGTCCAAAATCCAGCCAGGCTCTTGCATTCATTCCATTTCCCTTGTTAATTCTGTCTCTTTCACCCAGTTTTGACCAATTACAATTTCAGTGTTTGAGAGTACAGTATCCAATATGAACTCCTCCTTCTGCATCTTAGACATCAATCCCACTAAGCTGCTCAAGGAGGTATTTTCAACTATTAGCCCCATTATTCTGCAAATTTTGGATAATTCTCTGGCCTCTAGTTCTTTTTCAGACAGTTTTAAGCATGCCATTGTTCACCCATTGCCAAAGAAACCTAATTTAGATCCCCTGTCCATAAGTAACTACAGACCAATCTCCAAATTGTCATTTTTATCTAAGGATCTGGAGAGAGTAATTTCATCTCAATTGATTTCTTTTATGAACACTACTAGTGTTTGTAACAGGTCCAGTCTGGTTTTAGAGCACTTCATAGTACCAAGACAGCTCTCGTTAAGGTCACTAATGACCTACTGCTGACTGTAGACAGAGGTGACTGCTCGTCCCCCCCCCCTTCTCTTTTCTATATACATGCTGCTACTTGGCCAGGTCATTCAAAATCACGATGTGCGCTACAATTTTTATGCTGACGACACTCAGTTATACGTGCCACTAAAACCCGCAGATCCTAGCGCTCTAGCACATCTCCCAACTTGCCTCTCGGACATTAAATCCTGGATGTCCGAACATTTCCTAAAATTTGATAACGTAACGATCACGGGTGAGTAGGCTCGGTAGCCCTTGGCTAACGGATTGGACCCTTGAGTCGACTGGTTAACGTTGTCGCTTGCGGTGCGGTAGCCCCAGGTTTGCGTCCTGGCTGTGGCGATTCGCGGCGAATCCCGAAGGAAGGGGGTAATGTGAGTAGGCTCGGTAGCCTTTGGCTAAGGGGCCGGACCCTTTAGTCGACTGGTTAATGTAATGTCCGTAGACGCCTTGTCTAACTGACATAAGAATAATTCAAGAATGAGCCGACTTCGTAGGTTCTTAACTGTGTAGCTTTTACTAGCGTTCGTTCAACATACAACCTTCATCACATGCGCGTCTAACTTCCTGTCTACGTCACACGCACTGCACGTACACCCGTGAGTAGGTCAAGTTAAACACGTGACAGGACCTTCAAAATAATAACATCTTTCATTCATTACATCTCCCCCTCTAAGATGATTTTCTAACCTGTATATCACCCCCCTTTTCACAAAAAAAATAAAAAATCCCCCACAGTACACAAGTCCATACGCCTCACAAATCCAGCCGGATTGCTGGCTTGCTCACCCTGCCAGAGCGAGTAACATGTGGTGTGGAAGTTGGCATTTCTGCTGCTCGGGACTCATCCGTGTTTCCATTCTCCCCTGGAGTGACATGGTCAGGATCCCTGCTGACAAAGGTGAGTGTTTTGGGTGTGGCCAACAGGTGGCGCCTGTTCCTTCTGTAATGTTCCCCTTGAGCTGTCTCCACTATGTAGGATCTGGGAGTGGAGCTCTGACTGTGAACAACTGCTGGCATTGTCCATGTTTTCTGTCCATCAAGTTTGGTGAGTACTGCGTCACCCGAGTTCAGTGGGCGCAGTGACCTCACGCCGTTCCTGCGGTTGTAGTAGAAAGCCTGCCTCGATTTGGCTGCGGCGTCAGCGGTTTTGATCAGTTCCTCTTTAGGCCAGGCCGGTTTCAGGTTATGCTGCAATGTGGGTAAGGTGGTTCTGAGTCTCCTACCCATGAGCAATGCTGCTGGACTGGCTCCAATGGAAGAAGAGGGTGTAGCTCTGTATGTCAACAGGGCGAGGAGAGGGTCTTCCTGCCTTAATATGCTTTTGGCTATCTGAACAGCCCTCTCTGCCTGTCCATTACTCTGGGGGTAGTGTGGGCTTGGGCTTGAAGTCACACGGATGAAATCATAATCCTCACTGAACCTCCTCATCTCTTCTGAAACTAGCTGTGGCCCATTATTGCTAACTACAATTTCAGGGATACCAAAACGTGCAAATGTAGCCTTCAGCCTAGCTACAACCTGACTGCTAGTAGTTGTTGGTAGATTTAGGATCTCCAAAAACCTGGAATAATAGTCAGACACTATCAAGTAGTTTTGCTTTTTGTACTCACACAGGTCTATGCCAACTTCCTGCCATGGTCTAGATGGGAGCTCACTTGACATTAAAGGCTCTTTTCTCTGTGTGTTCTTGTGTTCTCTGCAGAATTGACATTGCTGTATCTTTGTTGTAATGTGCTCTGTCATTTTGGGCCACCACACTGATTGGCTAGCTCTCTCTCTGCACTTAACTATCCCCTGGTGCCCGTCGTGTATTCTCTCTAAGATCACCTCCCTCATCTCTGTGGGAATGACAATATGACTGCCTCTGATGACTAAACCATCTACCTCAGATAACTCCCCTCTCACCGGATAAAAGTCTCTGACTGTCTCCGGCACTTTATCGACATACTCAGGCCAGCCGTGTCTGATGAAGCCCAACACTGTCTGGAGCTGCAGATCCCCATCCGTGCTCTGTTTTATCTCCTGCATCCTTTGAGGTGTGGCAGGCACCTGGCACACGATGGCATCGATGTGTGCCGCAACATCATCATGAGAAGCACCATCTCCGTAGCGCTGCTCTGGGCCTCTGGAGAGTGCGTCAGCCACAGCTAAAGTTTTGCCTGGTGCGTATTCAGCCACTGCATTGAAACGCATCAGCCTCATTAACAGTCTCTGGCACCTAATGGGCACATTATCCAAGTCTTTGCTGTTCATGAGAGGCACTAGTGGTTTATGATCGGTGACAAGTCTGAAATTGTCAAGCCCAAACAAGTACTTCTCGAACCTTTCACATGCCCAGACGCTGGCTAAGCACTCTTTCTCGATCTGTGCGTACCTTGTCTCTGCGTCACTCAGCCGTCGGGAGCAGTAGGCCACAGGCTTCCAGTGTTCCCCGTGCTGCTGGAGCAGAACGCCCCCCAGCCCGTAGCTGCTGGCATCTGCTGACACCACCGTAGCCTTAGTGACGTCATAAAAGGTGAGTACCGGGGCGGTGGCGAGTGCTGCTTTAAGGTCTTGGAATGCTGTGTTCTGTGCAGGTCCCCACAGCCACTCCGTCATTGCTTTAAGCAGTCCATAAAGCGGCTGACCTACAGTGGACAGCTCTGGGACGTATTTTGCCAAATAGTTCACCATCCCGAGGAACCTCTTGAGTTCCGTCACGTTCTGGGGCTGAGGAAAGTTCTCTATTCCGGCCACTTTGTCCGGGTCAGGTCTGATGCCTGCCTCGTCGATGATGTGACCAAGGAAGCGGACTTGTTTCTGTTTGAACTTGCATTTCGCTTGGTTCAGTTTGAGACCTGCTGTTTCAATGACCCCCAGCGCCTCTGCTAGGCGCCGGTCATGGATTTCCTCAGTCTCTCCATGTATAAGGATGTCATCCATGTACACCTCTGTGCCCTCTAGCCCGGTCAGAGTTTCCGCCATCTTTCTCTGGAAAATCTCTGGAGCACTCGTTATACCAAATGAAAGGCGGCAGAAAGCATACCTCCCAAATGGGGTGATGAAAGTGGTGAGCCCCCTGCTGTCTTCATGCAAGGGGATCTGATAAAACCCACTTGCTGCATCCAACGTTGTGAAGAACTTTGACCCTGCGAGCCTTGGCATTATTTCCTCCATAGTGGGCAGCACGTATTTCTCACGTTTCACCGCTCGATTCAGCCTCCTGAGGTCAGCGCAGCAGCGAACCTCTTTCTTGTTCGGTTTCAGCACCGGCACCATAGCGGCGCACCATTCTGTGGGCTGAGTCACTTTTTCAATAATGCCCTCATTTTCCATGCGTTGCAGTTCTTTCTTAACCAGTGGTACAAGTGGCAGCGGTATCCGTCTGGCTGTATGCACCGCGTATGGCTGGGCATCCTCCACCAGAGCTATTTTCACTGGGTCTGTTTTCAACAGTCCACTTGAACCGAAAACTCCACTGACCTCATTCATCCGCTTCACTAGACCCATCTCCACTGCCTCTGGACGACTCAGCAGACAGCTGCCTCTCCCCTTGATCACATACACTGGAAAGGAGTATTGTTTCTCCTTGTAGTTGGTTGTGGCTTGAAACTGTCCTATGCAGCTGATGTTTCCACCTGGGTTTATGAAGCATGTGTCAGGAGGTCCCAGTTTTATGTTTGGCTTCAGCTTTTTAAATGTCCCTTGGTTGATAACAGTAGCGTCAGCCCCCATGTCAATTTTAAAGGTTATTGGTACATCACTTATTGTTAAACTAACAGTCCAATCCTCTTGACTGCTCTCTTTGCCAACTTCTCCCAGAAAGTACAGCTGTTTAACCTCTTTAGTGACTTCTCTCACCGCTTTAGAGTGACATACACGCTCCCAATGTCCCTTTTTATGACACTTGTTGCACTTACTGTTCGTTGCAGGACACTTCCGCTCATCGGTGTGCTGCGTCTTGCCGCACCTCCCGCATTCATCTACTTTGTTGGTTGCAGGTCTGCTGCCACCATGACGCTGTCCGCCCTTTTTGTTTTGGCGTTCGTCCCGCCGTCGGACAACATTGACGTTAGCCAGCTGGGCCTCTGGTTGGTTAGCTTGGAGGCTGAGCTGCTTTGTTATTGCCTCCGCCTGGCGCACTTGTTCAATGACTTTCACCAGAGTAAGGTCCGCTGTGAGCTGGAACTGACGGGAGAGCACCTTGTCTTTTGTGCCCACTACCAGACGATCTCTGATATGTTCATCCCTCTTGTCCCCAAACTCACAGTGTTCAGACAGCTCATACAATGTCCGGATGTACATCTCCGCTGTCTCTCCTGGCTGCTGGCTACGTTGATAGAAGCACGCCCTCTCATGTAGGATGTTACGGCGGGGAATAAAGTAGCCATTGAACTTTTTCAGTACGATATCATAGTCCACTTTCATCCTCCGCCACGAAGTCAAACGAGCTGATTATCTTTTCAGCCTCGCCTCCCATTGCATAAATCAGCGAACTCACTTGAATCTCCCGTCGTCTTTATCCAGCTTTGTCGCGAGCCTGAAGCGCCAAAACCGCTGTTTCCACTGCGGCCATTCAACGGGGCAGTCAAACTTGAATTCACTCGGCGGATTAAACTTCGGCATGACCGCTCGTGTTCAGAGACACAGACTATTCTGACACCATGTAATGTCCGTAGACGCCTTGTCTTACTGACATGAGAATAATTCAAGACTGAGCCGACTTCGTAGGTTCTTAACTGTGTAGCTTTTACTAGCGTTCGTTCAACATACAACCTTCATAACATGAGTCTAACTTCCTGTATACGTCACACGCACTGCACGTACACCCGTGAGTAGGTCAAGTTAAACACGTGACAGGACCTTCAAAATAATAACATCTTTCATTCATTACAGTTAACGTTGTCGCTTGCAGTGCGGTAGCCCCAGGTTTGCGTCCTGGCTGTGGCGATTCGCGGCGAATCCCGAAGGAAGGGGGCAATGTGACTAGGCTCGGTAGCCCTTGGATAAGGGATCGGACCCTTTAGTCGACTGGTTAACGTTGTCGCCCGTGACGCGGGAGCCACGGGTTCGCGTCCCGGCTGTGGCGGTCCGGCCGGGTTGCAACCCAGACCGCCACAGCCGGGACGCGAACCCGTGGCTCCCACACCGCAAGCGACTACGCTACAATATTAAGTCTGAGGTCATTCTGTTTGGCCCCGAAAATTCCATCACCCCTTTTCTTACTAATCTTGGTGGTCTGTCAGTTAGTCTTCAGCAGGCTGCTAGGATATTTTAATATTCGATGCTAACCTCGGCTGTGATAATCAAATCAGACATGCTGTTCAGTCATGCTTTCTCCAGCTCAAGCTAATCTCCAAAACTGGGACATTTTTATCAACTGCTGATCTGCAGTTGGTACAAACCGCCGCCGCCCGGCTCATGACCGGGACAAGGAGGCAGGATCATAGTGTAACCGGTTATGTTCTTGCCCGGTGCGGGATTCGATACGGGTGTTCTGCACCACAAGGCGACGTCGCTAACCGCTCGGCTAAAGGGTCAGACCCGTTAGCTAGGGGCTAACGTATCTTATTAGTAGTTTACAATATCGCTCCGGTGCTTGCCTCCCTACACTGGCTCCCTGTTATACTTCGAATTGATTTTTAAAAATAATTATTGTTCACTTTTACGGCTTTAAATGGTCTTGCTCCTACATTTCGTACGTCATCAAGATGGCGCCGTGGGCGGTGGCCTCGGTTCTGCGCTCTCTTGTTCTTTTTCTGTTTCTCTTTCTTTGTTCCGTTTCCGGCGCCCCCTCGCCGATCACATACAGCAGGGAAGAACTTTTAAGTGTCCCGCTGTCCACTGGACAAACTGAACAGACTTTCTTTTCTTTTTTTTTTACTGAGGCCTTGATCGGTACGGCCCTGTGCGGACTACGACAAAGACGCCGAAGGGGGAAGCGAGCCGGGCAGCGACGTTAAGCCGCCACAGCGGCGGGCATTTAGAACCGCGCTCCCGCCCTCCCGCCAATCCGCCCTCCCGCCAATCCGCCTGGTGGACGGACGTCCGCTCCCTGGCCAACAAGACGGACGAACTGCCGCACCTAAACGGTAAAAACTCGGACTTCTCCAGATCTGAAACCTGGCTTATGGAGCATATATCTGGAGCCTCATAGCTTGTAAACCATTCTGCTCACCGTGGGACTCTTCATCATGTATTCTGGTGGGTGTCTATATCCACCCAGGCCTGTGTTAAAGAGGCGTTATAACACCGGGCTGGTCAAACTACAAATATGGAGCGCAAATATCCAGACTCCCTACTCATTATCCTTGGGTATTTTAACAGAGCAGACCTCAGCCACGAACTGCCAAAATACAGACAGCATGTTAAATGTCCCACCAGAGACCAAAACACTCTGGATCATGGCAACACAACATTAAAGGGCGCCTATCGCTCTGCTCAACTTTTGCCGCGAATTCGCAGCACGTCACTCCTGCGTTTCTTGTGTGTCACTAATTGAAGTCCCCCTTGCTACAACAGGTAAACCGGAACTACATATTCATTCCTTAAACATAAAGTTGGTGATATACAGACTATAACAGAAAATATTACACACAGGTTTTGAGAATGTTCACCAAGAGAAAGACATAAAGATAACATGAACAACATATTGACTTGGCTACACACATACAGTGTTTTTCAACACCCTACTCTTCATATTTCTGGATGGTCATATACATTTTTGTATTGTCCCTTACAGGGAAATTAGTGTGCAGCCAGTATAATAAAACTCTCACACAAAAAAACAAAACATACAAACACCAAGGCAGAACTGACAACAGGACACAGTGGCAAGGAGAACCAAAGGAGTTCAAATATACAGACCAAGGAAACATGCGATGTGCGGACAACAGGTGAATACTATCTACCATCGAACAACCGGATGGCAGTGGGGACAAAGGAAGCCTTGTATCTCTTACTCCTAGTACAGGGCATCGTCAAGCAATGACCTGAGGGTACCAGCTCACACTCTGGCCGAAGGGGCTGACCTTGGCACTCCAGAAGGGAAGTAGCCTTCCTGAACAGCTTCCTGTTATAAATGTCAGTAAGCTGGGCTTGGCTTCTCCCTGACATCTTACTAGCCCACATGATGAGTCCATCAAGTCTTTTTTTAATGGCCAGAGTCAAGTTACCAAACCAAGCAACAATACAGTACATTAAAACTGTTTTACGCCCTGCTACACATTTTATTCCATTTTGATTTTACCCCCCAAAGGCTGTGGTATGGAATATCGGGATCAGTAATTATTGAACAGTTTATATTCCACCAATTAGTCTTTCTTTTCACGCATTCATTCACCGTTTAACCCACTTCATGGCCACTGTGTGCTGGAACATGGAACTATGTTGTGCTTGTGAATAATTTCAATCTAGGAAAAATTGTTGTATTATGAATGGAGGAACCTACTACAAAGCCAAAGTTCGGACAAAAACATCAGACTTTGTTATAACAAAGCAAATGCACGTGCAATACCAGAAACCACTAAATCTACCTAAACACAAACTTAATGTTCTTTTTCCAGTGCAGCCTGGTGGATTTTGCTGTGTCTAGAGCAGTGTTTCTCAACCGGGGGTCCGCGGACCCCTAGTGGTCAGTGGTGTAATTGCAAGGGGTCCGTGAAAATAAAATATCTTTAAAAAAAAGATCCTATGACATTTATAGAAATAGGATTATTTTACTCAAATGTGACTGAGACCTTTATCTACCTAAACTATAAAGGGTAACGACTTTTTTCTCTACTTACATCTGTTTCACAAGTGTAATTTATTGTATTTTAATAAGAGATCGCCCTCCCGTTTGCATTGTTAAAAGTTACTGCATAAAAATTCTGTTGTTACATATATCTGAAAGTTACTGAATACATATTCTGTTTTGTTACATATATCTGAAAGTTACTGAATACATATTCTGTTTTGTTACATATATCTGAAAGTTACTGGATACATATTCTGTTTTGTTACATATATCTGAAAGTTACTGAATACATATTCTGTTTTGTTGCATATATCTGAAAGTTACTGCATAAGAATTCTGTTTTGTTAACTATATCTAAGTTACAACCGAAAGCTCTTATTTTTGCCCCAAAGAGTGAATAAATGCTATAATGCAATTTAAAATGCAGTTTCTACTGTTTCTATCAAATTGCAACCCCCCTCCCCCAAGATCAAGTGGAGGGGTCCTCAGGGTAGATCAAAAATACGCAGGGGGTCCAGGACCCCAAAAAGGTTGAGAACCACTGGTCTAGAGTATAGATTCAGTGATCCTTCAGTGATTCAACTATAATCTAACAACTTTCGCCTACTCTCGTCACCAGAGCGGGCGACCAAGAGGGAGAGAGCGCCGGTGTGCGAGCGAGGGGATAAGGAAGCGAGTTTGGAGAAATGCATTGGCTTTGTTGAAAAAAAATAATGCCAAAAGTTTCAAGTAGCATTCCCACCAATTTGTGGACTAATTCCTGGGCTGTCATCTCGACATTCTGCGACGGGATGATGTTTGCCTGTTTCGTGAGCAACAGAAGAATCCGACACGGAGTTTTGTGTAATGCTAGCTAATTAAGAAGCATAGTAAGCTATACAGTGCACTCATTAGCAGGGTGAATGGATAATAGGCCACTCATTAGCTAACAAAGCTAACCAAGAGGAATCATACAACGTTTTCAACGAGGAAAACTAGATAGCACTCTGAGCTACCAGGCCGCTCAGAGTTCCTCTGGCCACGTTGGAATAAAGGACGCAGGAGGCGTTTGAGCTTGTGGCGTGTAAAAACGAGGCATATTCCAAGTTAACAGCTAATAGGCTTTAGTGTCGAACTGTAAGTACCAACAATCAGGGGCGGAGCGTGGGTCTCAGCACAAAGGGGGCGGAGCTTCTCGATGAGCCCTTGTGATAGTCATTTTAAAATTCAAAAACTGTAAACTAGCGGACATCTCATCCTATCCAGCAAACAACACAAATGGTCACTTATTGAGCCAAGCAGCCTACGTGTCTAAGAAAGAATCGAAAAGCCACTTTTGTCAGACAAACCTGTTCAGAAGCTTGTTCTGAAGAACAAAAAAAAGTGTTGCCAGTTCCCTCAAATTCATTCATAAAACTGTCCAGTTCTGTCAAGTGTAAAAATGCTTACTCACTCCCCCCTCTGGCAGTGTGACGCAGTTATACCTCACAACCGATCACAGCTAGATCACAGCTCCGATGCATTCATGAACAGTCGTAAAAAAGGCTATAGCCTTTATAGGGGCCGTTAATATCTATGTATAGGGGCCCCGTACTGCACTGTATTTTTTATCATTAGTCGACTTTACGAGTGTGTCACTGAATGCGTCGGAGTCCCGAGACCCGGTGCGTTCACGGACGCTCGTAAACTCGGCAACAGAGCTCCAAACGGGGCCCCCCGACCTTGTGGGCCCTGGGGCGACCGCCCCCATGCCCCCACTCTGGCTCCGCCACAGTCAACAATACAGAGATTAACTGTCGCCCGCAGGAGACTGCGTGCCTTATGTAACATTGACTACAGTTAATATCCACTGGGGGGGGGGGTGCTATAATACCACCTGTAACATCGCCCTGTCCTTTAAGTAAACAAAACACTTCTTGAAATAACAACTTGTGAACTTCACCCAAGACATGGTTATATCTACATCTAAAAAACAATTAAACAGCTTGTCTATCTACCCCCTTCCCTTCAGCCACTATCCCCAGACTGCCTAAACACTGAACATTAGAACCAGTCCCTGTGAGTTTATATAGGTTCAGTCTGCTGGGGGACCATATCTGATGGCCATATCGAGAGAGAGCAGGGGACGGGGTGACGATGGGACAGCAGAGGTGTCCCAAGTCTGTGGTGGGCCCGGAGGCCGTGGACTGCTGGAGAGCCTGCTGGGAGAGGGTTGAGGAGAGAACGTGCATGCCCTCTCACCCTCCGTCATTTCACTCTGTGGCTGAGACCCACTGCATTCAGATGAAGGCCCCTCTGGGCCAGCCCTAGGGTTTTGTGATGGCCTTGGCTCTGCCATACGTAGATCGACTCGATTGCGACGATACAAGGAGCCCTCGACCTCTACCAGATATGACCATAGGGCCACTTTCTGCAGACAGACTCCCTCTCGCCAGATGCCAGTCCTGTCCCCTGGTAGTGGTTTCATCCGAACTGCTTCTCCCACTGCGAGCTCAGGTAAGTCCTTAGCAGGCCTGTCGTAGATGAGTTTCGAGACTTGTTTCCTGTGCCGCAGTTTGTCTACGACACATGTAACGATGCGTGGCTCAAGAAGTGCATCAACCACTGGCAGAGCTGACCTCAAAGGCTGTGACATCAGTCGTTGGGCAGGACTTCTGTCCATACCCTCCGTTGGGATGTTTCTCCATTGTAAGATTGCCTTCCAGGCGTCCTCGCCATCCCGTAGTGCTTTCTTGCACAGTTTCTTTGTGATTTTGATCGCTGCTTCTGCCTTCCCGTTGGCCTTGGGATGCCTTGGTGGGGAGGTGATATGGTCAAATCCCCACTCCACAGCGAATTGGCAGAACTGAGTACAGGCGAACCGGGGCCCGTTGTCGGAAATGACCCTGTCAGGTTGCCCATAACGAGCAAATTGACCCTTGTATTGTTTTATTGTTGTGTCCACGCTAAGGTCTGTCATCAATCTTCCAGAGATTTGAGTAGTGATCAGTTACCATCAGAAAGTCTTTCCCACTGTGTTGGAAAAGATCCAGATTTGCGATTTGCCAGGGGCGAGTGGGCAGTTCATGGCTCAGCATTGTCTTCTTTTGCTGCTCAATCACATACTCATTGCATGTAGAGCATTTACTGACATAATCCTTGATTTAGCTCTGCATTTCAGGGCCAGTATATGGTCTCCCGTGCTTGTCTGTAGCAGGCTTCGCCACCGATGTGACTGCCATGTACTCTGGAAAGCATCTCAGGATGCAATGATTTTGGGATCACCACTCTTTGCCCCCTAAACATGACTCCGTTCTGAACACTTAGCTTCTCTTTGATAGGTCAGAACTCTCTGACTGCCTGCTCTGTTTCATCCTTATCAGCGGGCCAACCCTTCAGGATAGTAGACTTCACGACTTGCAGCTGTCTGTCATTGTCTGTGTGTTGCTGTATCTGTAGCAGCCTTTTGTTTGTGACATTCAGATAGTCGACCATATTTATATGCTCAATTCCCAGCTGCTCGTCCACCATACTGCAGACTGTTTGCTCTGCATGCATAGAGCCAGGATGTGTTTTGGAAGTGACAGCCCTGCTTAATGTGTCACACACAAACATGCCCGGTCCTGGTTTGTAGATCACCCTCAGGTTGTAATTCTGAAGAGCCAGTAGCATGCTCTGCAAGCGTTTGGGAGCACTGAGGAAAGGCTTGCTGAAGATTGCTATGAGGGGTTTGTGATCTGTCTCTGCTGTGATATTGTCTCGACCATACAGATAATGATGGAAACGCTGGCAGGCAAATACTATGCTGAGGCATTCCTTCTCTATCTGCGCATAGTTTTGCTCTGGAGGTGTGAGTGCCCTTGACGTGAAAGCAATAGGCTGTCCCTCCTGCATCAGACAGCAGCCCATGCCATGCTGGCTGGAGTCACTCTGTACTGTGATGGGTTTTGACACATTGTAGTATCGCAGCACAGGCATCTGTGTCACAAGCTGTTTTATCTCCCTGACAGCTGCATCGTGCTTCGACAGCCAGTGCCAGACTGTGTCCTTGTCTGTGAGTCTCCTCAAACGCTCGCATACTTCTGAGAGCCGCAGGAGAAACTTAGCCAAGTACGTGACGAATCCGATGAGTCTCTGCACACTCTTGACGTCGGATGGGGCTGGCATGTCCAAAACCGCTCTTGACTTTCTCTGGATCAGCTTTTAGACCTGCAGCAGACAGGATGTGGCCATGGAACCGCACCTCACACTTTAAACTGAAGCTTATTGACACTGAGCCGCAGTTTCACGTGTCGACAGTGGTCCAGAAGGGCTACCGGCTTGTCATCATGGTCTTTGTTTGCCTCTTCCTGGCTGTCGCCACAACCAACTATGAGGATGTCATCAGCTATAGGCTCCACTCCCTCAAGCCCTTCCAACAGCTGTTTCCTCTGGTATGACCATATTGTTGATTCAATTCGTGGGCTCGCTGACTGATGTGATATGACCCTCTCTTTCATATCGGTCGAGCTGAGCTTTCACAACCTCCTTCATAGCCACCGGAATATTGCATGGTGCACTTTGCACCAACTGAACCGCTGGAGCCAAGTCGAAATGAACCTCTCCGGGGAGTGCCTCCAAAGGGCCAGTGAAGACATCCTGATATGCTCTGATGACTCTACTTCTGGTGAGAGGCACGGTGAGGCTGTCATCCACTGCGTTGAGCCCTTCTACTCTGAGCTCCTCTGGGATGGTGAAGTGTATGAGCCCCATCTCCTCTGACATGGACCCTGACAGCAGTGGCAACTGTCGTGTATTTACGACCTCAAAATCCAGCTTGTATTTGCTGCCCTGTACAGCACACTCAGTGGTAAGGACCTCCAATGATGGCAGACCTTGGTCTGAGTACATTTTCAGTGTGGTGCTACTATGCTTTAGTTTCTCTCTGGGAGCTAGCCTCTTCTTGTCCCTGAGAGTCATGATGTTGCACGTAGCTCCCGAGTCAAACTGGCATCTCTGTAGTTTGCCATTTAGATGAAGATTGACAAACAATTTCTTGCCTTTTGTTCCCACTGCAGCAATGCTTTCTGTTGCATACACATCATTTGTATCAATGACTTTGTTGTCTTTATCCGCGTTCAGTCCCTCAACTACGTGGAGTTTACCATCCTTTTTTATCTTTATTGCAAACTCTCTCAAATTGATTGGCTGTGCCACAAGCATTGCAGGTGTTGCCATACACCGGGCAGTGTTCTCTTCCCCACTCATGTGCTCTGCCACAGTATTTGCATGCGGAGAGGCCCCCACCTTGTGGTCTGGGGCGCCCACTCATTTTCTCTGTAGTACTGGCTGATCTTTTGAATATTTGTTTCCCTACAACATTGACATTGTCCACGAGTGATCTCTCCTGCTTCATGGGTCTCAACTGCAAATCACTCAGCTCTGCTGTTCTGAATGCTTCAATAGCACTGACTAGAGTCAAGTCTTTTTCCCTTAACAACCGTCTGCGTGTGCCCTCTTTAGCAATGCCGATGACTATCCTGTCCCTGATTAAGTCATCTCTCAGGGCTCCGTATTCACATGTGGAAGCTTTCTCCCTGAGTCGTGTCACAAAACAGTCTACTGTTTCACCTTCCTCTTGTTTACAACAGCCAAAAACGTAGCGCTCATAAATCACATTTTTAGCAGGTTTGAAATACCTCTCCAATGAGTCCAGGATGACGGTCGCGTCTTCTTGCTGTGCGTCAGTCAGATTTAAGGTGTGTTTGTAGACATGTCGACATCCAACTCCCATGACACTCCTCGGAGTCGCCGCCTGGACCTTCTTGTCCTTGTCCACCAGCCGTGTGGCTAAAGCATAACCTTCATATTCTGCTCGGAAGATTTCCCAATTCGCACTCAGGTCGCCACTGAGCCTCATCGGAGCGGCCATGGCTAGTCACTGCTGTTGCTGCGGTATGGTTGGCAAGCATTAGCAAACCAACAAACTTGCAAAACTCGCTTGACAGCTCAATATCTCTTCAGCCACCAAATCGCCGAATCAAAGGTCCACTTCTGATACCATGTTTGAGCTAGTGGTGTGTAAGAACGAGGCAGACTCCAAGTTAACAGTTAAGGGGCTTTAGTGTTGAACTGTAAGTACCAACAGTCAGGCGTGGATCTACGAGGTGGCAACAGGGGTGGCAGCTGCCACCTCTGGGACACAGTCTTGCCACCCCTGTTGTCACCCCATTTATAAATCAGATAATATGTTTTTAAAGTATATTTTATGTACATGCATGGCGAAGGTCAATGAGACCCGCACCAAACTCATCTCAAACAGAAGTCGCCGATTTAGAATCCCCCTCCCCCTCACAGGCGCGGATCTACGGGGTGGCAGCTGCCACCTCGGGGACACAGTCTTGCCACCTCAGGAAAAAATCTCTAGATCCGCCACTGCCAACAATACAGAGATGAACTGGCGCCCGCAGGAGACTGCGTGCCTTACGTCAGTGTTTCTCAACCGGGGGTCCGCGGACCCCTAGTGGTCCGTGGTGTAATTGCAAGGGTCCGTGAAAATAAATATCTTTAAAAAAAAAAGATCCTATGACATTTATAGAAATAGGATTATTTTACTCAAATGTGACTGAGACCTTTATCTACCTAAACTATAAAGGGTAACAGGACTTTTTTCTCTAATTACATCTGTTTCACAAGTGTAATTTATTGTATTTTAATAAGAGATCTCGCTCCCGTTTGCATTGTTAAAAGTTATTGCATAAAAATTCTGTTGTTACATATATCTGAAAGTTACTGAATACATATTCTGTTTTGTTACATATATCTGAAAGTTACTGAATACATATTCTGTTTTGTTGCATATATCTGAAAGTTACTGAATACATATTCTGTTTTGTTACATATATCTGAAAGTTACTGCATAAGAATTCTGTTGTTACATATATCTGAAAGTTACTGAATACATATTCTGTTTTGTTACATGTATCTGAAAGTTACTGAATACATATTCTGTTTTGTTACATATATCTGAAAGTTACTGAATACATATTCTGTGTTGTTACATATATCTGAAAGTTACAACTGAAAGCTCTTATTTTTGCCCCAAAGAGTGAATAAATGCTATAATGCAATTTAAAATGCAGTTTCTACTGTTTCTATCAAATTGCAACCCCCCTCCCCCAAGATCAGGTGGAGGGGTCCTCAGGGTAGATCAAAAATACGCAGGGGGTCCAGGACCCCAAAAAGGTTGAGAACCACTGCCTTACGTAACATTGACTACAGCCAACATCCACTGGGTGGCGCTATAATACCACCCGTACCACTCGTCTTTCTTCAGCACGCACATATGCAGCCTGGCGAGGCGTTTGCTGCTGCGCAACACGCAGACCAACGACGAGGGGCCACACCACCACGACCCGACCCCGGATAAGCGGCTGATGATGACATGAGATATTCAAGCCAAATAACACGTTACAACATTTTTCTATTCCAAAAACACAGAAATAAACGTGAAAAATGCTAGTTTATGCACTTTGTTTTATATATTTATTGGACTCATCTTTCCCTTGATGCTGTTTACCTGCGAGAACTTATTGTTTTTTTCTGAAATGACTTTTTTTCTGTTACTTGTTTGCCTAAATAGATTAAAAAAGGGGGCCCAAAACTTGCGGGCGAAGTCTCGCGAGAGTTGAATACCGGCCATTTTTTTTCTCCATTGATAGCAGGTCACTTTGTTGCTTGGGTAGCGTTAACAGGAAAAAGTGTGTCGCGATTGGGCAGAGAAGCTTTACAAGTTTGGACAAGTTTGACTTTGTCATCCGAAGGTCCATCCCGAAGCAAACGCAACACAAACCATGTCTGCGTTCAGGGACGCGACATTTTCTCGCTGACTTCTCGGCCCGGATAGATGTGTGTCTAAAACTCCAGTGCTAATGGAGATCGTGTCCAGCGAGGAGAACCAGCTCGTTCCCAGAGAGGTGAGCTTATTCGCGGATCCGAACCGGTTCGTAAGAACCACCGCGGATCAGGACCACTCGGTCTAGAAAAACTTCTGAGCCACTCAACTTTGGAGTGTTCAGGCTAAAATGTTAGCGGCTAACAAGCGAACATTTAAACAACTCCATCGGCAGGACCAGAACGGCCTCTAGTGACGATGCAGTGTGTACCTTAGCAGTAGCAGTTAGTTCGCGTTTGCTGCTAGAATAAAGTTAGCTACCCTAGCTAGCTAACCTTAGGCAAATATGTCCATAGTACCTTAGCCGAGTACATTAGCTTGTTAGCTTAGCCGGTCGCATTAGCTTCCTGTATAAGAAGACAGCAACGACTCCGGGCAGTTTAAAATAAACAGTCATATCACCACTTTACGAAGCTAAACTACTCTGTCCCCGTCGAATACACAAATGTTACCTGTTTTCACTGCGGAGATAACTTGGCATTAGTGTTTGCGGGGTTAACTCTGGTTTAACAACTTTAGCTCCCCACACTGGGTTAGCTTGGTGCAACCTGGCTAACGTCGTCCCGAGCGTTAGCTTGTTAACTCCGGAGATGAGAAACCGTGACCCGTCCAACGCCTTGGCCGGATGTTTTCGGGGTGACTTTACCAAGTAAAAGAGTCGACTTGTCAGGCTTTACTGGAATCCCCGCAACAACATGAGGATAATGACGGACTCAACTGTTTCCCAGCACAGCGCAGCTCGGCAATGCTAATGCTAATCGTAGCTCGTTTCCATCATACTGCTAACTACACTACGCTTCCCAGTGCTGATGTTATGGGCCAAGAAGCCCTTTAATGTTAGGTTAGTTAGAAGTTTGGGGATGATATTGATTTTATAGTATATATGATATAATTGTGTTTGAATATATTCCGTTTGTCATGTAATTATATGTGAGATAAATTTGCTAAGTGCCTTTCCTGGTCTGTGAGGTTGTGGACTCAGTAGGTCCCCCTCTTCCTCGGTGGAGATGTTTTGTTTTCTTCATTTAGTTGTTTTTGCTCAGTGTTTTGGGTCCCTTTCTTCAGCTCTACAGTGCAGTAATGTTAGAAATCCCGGTGTTGTATCTGACCAGGATATGTACTTTGATCAACATATCAAAGTGCTGACCCGTGCATTTTTCGTTTCTCCCCTTTAAGAAACATTGCCCAACTCAGGTCTGTTGTATCACAGCCTGAGCGAGGGGTGATCCTTCATGCTTTTACATCGTCCCGGCGAGGTTACTGCACTCCCCTTTTCACCTGCCTCAGCAAGTCGTCCCTCCAGAACGCTGCTGCAAAGCTGTTGGCCTGGTCCAGCAGGACGACTCACATCACACCCATCTTATATTATTTACATGGGCTTCCTATCAAGTTTAGGAGACATTTTAAGGCTCTTGTTTTTACATATAGAGCCCTTCATGGCCAGGCACCCGTGTACATCTGTGACCTTCTCCATCCCCACATCACCAGTAGGTCGCTTATAATGCCCCTTTTCCACTGCATGGTACTGGCTCAGCTCCACTCTACTCTATTCCACTCTACTCACTTTACTTTTTGGGATTTCACTTTCCACTGCAGATAGTATCCCCTCACAGCGAAGCCCCGCTGGTCATTTATGGGCGTGTTGACTAGTTTTTTTTAAAAAAGGTTTTATTTATATTTACATAAATATATTTATATTTATTTTATTTTATCTATAGTGATATTTTCATGTCAGCTTTTAGTATCGGTTCAGCTCACTTGGAACCTTGATGGAGGTGGTACCAAAACAAGTAAGTGGTACCAGGTACTATCCCTAACTTGCCCAGAGGAAAACCGAAAAAAGCGAGTAGAGTAGAGTTGAGTCGAGCCGGTACCATGCAGTGGAAAAGGGGCATTGGGTCTTCTGACCAGGGCTTGCTGGTTGTCTCTTGCTATCGACTGAAAACGAAAGGCGATCGTGTGTTTGAAGTTGTGGCCCTGACACAGTGGAACACTCTGCTTATAGAAATACAATCCGTGGTCTCTGTTGACGCCTTTACAAGCAGCTGAAGCCTCATTTGTTCAAACCGGCCTTTGTCTCACCTCGTGCTGTGTAGTGTTTGTAATTTTGTGTGTTTTTAGGGTTTTCTGTTGTTTGTATTATTGTTTCTTTCTTACCGTTTTCATGGTCTTATTTTTAACAGATTTAATCTAGTGAAGCACTCTGTGACCTTGCTGTGTGAAAGGTATTATATTAAATGAACTTTACTTACTTACATTAGCTCAACAAACACAGTGAATCAGTTTGACGTGCTGTCGGGAAGACTTTGATTCAGTGAGCCGTGGCTGGGAGCAACGAGGTTAAAGTTAGTTGATTGAACATGATTGTCGGGACAGGTTATGTGTGTAACCTGTATTTATCATCATGCATGGACGCACACAAACTCTATATGGCCTTTAAGTTAACTGGGTTAACCACCAGGGATCATTGCCATCATATTCTTTGGTGATTGGAAAAACAAAAACAGCTCTAGCTCTAGCTCTAGCTCTCTCAGCTGTTGTCAATTTAAAGTTTGTTTTGGCTTTTATTTTGGAAAGTACTACAGAATCTAACATGCTCACTTACGTAAATACCATATTTTACAGCTTCTTGTCATTCCTTCTCATCCGCACCTCCACCAGCCTTCTGTCCCGACAAGGAAATAAATGCAATGAAATATACAACAGTGACAACAGTAATTAATAGCACAACAATAGTATGACATGATAACAACTGCCATAAAAATTAATACAGAAAAAATGTGATTTGAGGGATAGATATTTATATAATGACACATGTAATATAGGGCAAGCAAAATAGTTATACTGTATAATATATTAATAGTTACACTGTATAGTACATTAATAGTTACACTGTATAGTACATTAATAGTTACACTGTATAATACATTATTAGTTATACTGTATAATACGTTAATAGTTATACTGTATAATACATTAATAGGTACACTGTATAATATGTTAATAGTTACACTGTATAATACATTATTAGTTATACTGTATAATACGTTAATAGTTATACTGTATAATACATTAATAGGTACACTGTATAATATGTTAATAGTTACACTGTATAATACATTAATAGTTACACTGTATAATACATTGATAGTTATACTGTATAATACGTTAATAGTTACACTGTATAATACATTAATAGTTATACTGTATAATACGTTAATAGTTATATTGTATAATACAATACATTAATAGTTACACTGTATAATACATTAATATTTATACTGTATAGTACATTAATAGTTACACTGTATAATACATTAATAGTTATACTGTATAACACGTTAATAGTTATACTGTATAATACGTTAATAGTTATACTGTATAATACATTAATAGTTATATTGTATAATACAATACATTAATAGTTACACTATAATACATTAATAGTTACACTGTATAATACATTAATAGTTATACTGTATAATACATTAAAAGTTACACTGTATAATACATTAATAGTTATACTGTATAGTACATTAATAGTTACACTGTATAATACGTTAATAGTTATACTGTATAATACATTAATAGTTACACTGTATAGTACATTAATAGTTACACTGTATAATACATTAATAGTTATATTGTATATTACAATACATTAATAGTTACACTATAATACATTAATAGTTACACTGTATAATACGTTAATAGTTATACTGTATAATACATTAATAGTTACACTTTATAATACATTAATAGTTATACTGTATAGTACATTAATAGTTACACTGTATAATACGTTAATAGTTATACTGTATAATACATTAATAGTTACACTGTATAATACATAAATAGTTATACTGTATAATACGTTAATAGTTATACTGTATAATACATTAATAGTTACACTGTATAATACATTAATAGTTATATTGTATATTACAATACATTAATAGTTACACTATAATACATTAATAGTTACACTGTATAATACATTAATAGTTACACTGTATAGTACATTAATAGTTACACTGTATAATACATTAATAGTTATATTGTATATTACAATACATTAATAGTTAGACTATAATACATTAATAGTTACACTGTATAATACATTAATAGTTACACTGTATAATACATTAATAGTTATACTGTATAGTACATTAATAGCTACACTGTATAATACGTTAATAGTTATACTGTATAGTACATTAATAGTTACACTGTATAATACATAAATAGTTATACTGTATAATACGTTAATAGTTATACTGTATAGTACATTAATAGTTACACTGTATAATACATAAATAGTTATATTGTATATTACAATACATTAATAGTTAGACTATAATACATTAATAGTTACACTGTATAATACATTAATAGTTACACTGTATAATACATTAATAGTTATACTGTATAATACATTAAAAGTTACACTGTATAATACATTAATAGTTATACTGTATAGTACATTAATAGTTACACTGTATAATACATTAATAGTTACACTGTATAATACATTAATAGTTATACTGTATAATACATTAATAGTTACACTGTATAATACGTTAATAGTTATACTGTATAATACATTAATAGTTACACTGTGTAATACATAAATAGTTATACTGTATAATACGTTAATAGGAAAATAACTTTGTGCATTCAGTCCTGTGGCCCCGTCCTGATCAAGTTCAGTAATGTACTCCAGACCTTTAAGTAGATTTCTGTCAACGCCTCTTGTTTTACCCAGCTACAAGGTGTGCCATGGTGACATTGTTACCCAAAAGAGAGAAACATTTACCATTTTAAAATGGTAAATGGTATTTATCCTTGTAATGAGTTTCTGAGACAAAGATTTAACACTGATAAAAACAATTGTACGTTTTGTGATTCTGTTGTCCAAACTTTAGGACATACTGGAGCCTTTTGGGAATTATTTCAAAATTGGGATATCTGAGAAGGACTTTCATTTGCCCAATTTAGATTATAAGGATATTACATTTGGAGTAATAGTGGAGGATAAAAATATGGAAATGTTGTACAGTAGCCTGTGTGACTTGTCGTTTGTTGATGTCTTGTACCAGGTCTGGAGGGTAACAGTATGAATGGATGTTTTCAGCTTTTTTAACCTTAAGTAACTTCCGTGACAGAGATGTGCTGAGCCTGACACATACGTCACTGCTGCTTATTTATGAGCTGGGCTGGCGGGGGCAGCAAAGCTGGATGTAGTTCATAGAGCCTTAAATGCATCACATATCACACATGTTTACATTGCTTTTGTATTGTGTATCCTTTAACAGTAGTCCCGTTCGGTTGTTTTTAATGAATAAAGTTGAGAAAGCCATGGAGGACGTGAAGATGAATTATACCCCAGTAATGCCATACACACGGAATTACCCCAGGGCTAATTTCACTTGTCAGATTACAGGTATGCTTCCTTGAAAACACAGTTTCATTATGAAGTGCCACTGGTACCCCAGCCTGTAAGAAAATTCACGGCATTCAAAAGGAAAATGTCCTGTATGTATTTTAATGAATGTATTAAGAACTGACAGTATTGAATAGTCTTTATGCGTTTGGTCGTGTGTGTGTGTGTGTGTGTGTGTGTGTGTGTGTGTGTGTCCGTGTCCACAGCTAATTTTGCAAACTACTGGATCACAAACTACTTGCCCTGTCAGCCTAAATGTTTTGTGTACAGTTATGACTGTATGATAAAAACAAACCTGTCTTGGCTGCAGTGATTCAAAACCTTCGAAAGACATTTGTTCTCGCTGTCACTGCTCCCTCTCTTCATCCACTCTCTGGCTCACTTGACTACCGCTAACGCTGCTCTCTGTCGCTGTCCGATCTAAGTCAACGGTGCACATGCACGACTCACATCTACAGTTGATATTGATCGGTCAACAACATGATCAGAAGTTATTAAAAGAATTTTGATAATCCAAAAAATGCAAACGTTGTAAAGGAACAACTTCCTCTAGGTTGCTGTCAAAACAGGAAGTGTTTCATATTGTTGTCGCTGCCCGATCTGAGTCAGCCATACATGTATGTCCCACATGATAAGATAACCTTTATTGATTCCCCGTGGGGGAAATTCAGGCATAGATAGTAGCACGGGGCAAAAAGAGACATCATCGTCAACATCACATCAACCATGGCTGCCTGGACAAACAACAACAGTCAGTAGATTGGGCATACATACAACATAACATCAGTAGATATGAGCTATGGACTGTAGGTTGTCAGGCATAAGGGATCTATCAGATAATAAATAGATCTATGTCAGTAAGTATAGGTGGTTGGGGGGGCAAGAGGGAGGGGGGGAAAGGAAGGGGGTAGTTCTGAGGGGGGTGGGAAGGGAGGGGACAGTTGGTAATTGTGGTACTGAATCAAGAGGGGTAAGCAGGGAAGGGGGGCACGGGTAAGGGGGGCAGGCTTGTTATGAAGCCTGATGGCTGTTAGTACAAAAGACTGGCTGAGACGTTTCGTGGTTTGCCAGGGGGCAATCAGTCTGTGACTGAATGAGCTCCTCCTCCCCATTAGCTCCTCATGGAGGGGATCGGAAGGATTCATCAAGATGGTGTCCATCTTCCTCCTTATCCTCCCCTCTGCCACCAACTCCAGGTAATCCAGGTCAACCCCAACTACTAAGCTAGGCTTCTTCACCAGCTTGTTCAGTTTGCTGGTATCTCACGTTGGTTCCCCCTCCCCAGGAGACCACGGCAAAGAATAGGACACTGGCTGCTGCAGACTGGTACAACATCCTCAGCAACCTGCTGCACACATTGAAGGACCTGAGCCTCCTCAGGAAGTACAGCCTGCTCTGATCCTTCTTGTAGAGGGCCTCAACATTATCATACCATTCCAGTTTTTTATTCATTTGTACTCCCAGGAACTTGTAGGTGTTCATATCTCCACCTTCTCCCCCTGGATGGTGTTGGGATCAGGAAAACCCTTCTTGCTCCATCAGTAGTCAACCACCATCTCCTTGGTCTTACCGATGTTAAGCTGGAGGTGGTTGTTGTCACACCACCTCACGAAGCTCTCCACCAGGTGTGTGTACTCCCCCCTCATTGTCGTCCGTAATGCAGCCGACGATGGAGGAGTTGTCAGAGAACTTCTGTAGGTGGCACATCTCAGAGTTGAAGTGGAAGGCCAAGGTGTAGCGGGTCAACAGAGATGATGACGGCACAGTTCCCTGGGGAACCGGTGCTACACACCAGCGTGTCCGACCGACTGCCCCGCAGCCTGACATAATCCATTCATATGCGTCATTGCGAGCTTGTCGGGTAGGTGGAGTGGCTGGATGGTGTTGAAGGCGCTGGAGAAGTCAAAGAACATAACTTGTTGTGCTGGATGGCCTCTCCAGGTGTTTGTTGGCTGTATGTAGCATGTAGATGATGTTATCCACCACACTGATGTTCTCCTGGTATGCAGACTGCAGGGGGTCCATGAAGTCGCTCACCAGGGGTTTGAGGTGCTGCAGGACCAGCCTCTCAAATACCTTCATGACTTGTGATGTCAGAGCTACCAGCCTGTAGTTGTTGGGGGTGCTGGGCTGGACACGTGAGTGTTAACGGTTTACTCAGCTTTATTATATCATGAAGATAAAGACAGGGTTGGGGTTAGAGCAAAGTCGTCGCATAGCAAACCTTTGCTTTTTGGAAAGCGCAATTTCATATTAGACTTGGTCGCATTTGTGCAAGGGTTCACCTAGGAGGCTGTGCATCTACAGAATGACCGGCAAATGTTTTTATCAGGTAGATTTTGTTTTTAGCCTTAGCGCTGCATATTAAAAAAAAATCCCCCCCCCGTATTTCCTGTTCAGTTGACTTGGGCACTGCACAAGTCTTGTAATGACAGGAAAACACTGGCTTTTCTGTCCGTGTGCATGTATCTGTCCACTGCTAATCTGCATACTATTGGGCCTGTTAGCCTAATAATTATTGCGCACAGTTATGACTGTATGATCAAGGACCTGTCATGGTTACGGTGATTCAGACCCATTGAAAAACCCATTTTACACCACAATTAAGTGCTAACTCCTCAGCTGGGTTTTCTCCTCAGTCTGAGCACTGGAGAAGGGGTGATATGCAGGCAGTGCCTCCGTATTTTCCCTTCGCCCGGTAGGTAAAAAAGGGGAGGGTTTGCTGCCATGTTTGATTACTGGAGAAGGGGAGATACACCTGGTGGGTCTCTGCACTCTACTGAGTACACTCTAATAGTTCAAATAGGAATCCTCCAGAAGTGTTTGCTGATGTGAAAGATGTACAAGCACAAGGCCTATGAAACCAAGCTTCATGAATATAAGAGTTCGTTCATTCTCAATAGACCTTTATAGCATTTAATAATCACAGGGAAAAATTAGTAGAGCCAAATCAGAGATTAAAAATCAACCTTTTAGGCTGATCTGATAATTGATGGGCTTGTATATCTCTACCAGCTACTTAAACAGCTAACCAACCATTGCTTAGATGTGGCACATACTCCAAAGATGTTGCTGATAGAAGTAGTGAATGTGAAACAAAAGTCAATCCCTCATTTAGTCAGTTGGCTGTAATGTTATAAAATTCAGTCTCAAATTTTCATGTCTGTGTGGCACGGTGGCACAGTGGTTAACGCGGTCGCCTCACAGCAAGAAGGTTCTGGGTTTGAGCCCCGGGGTAGTCCAACCTTGGGGGTCGTCCTCTGTGTGGAGTTTGCATGTTCTCCCCGTGTCTGCGTGGGTTTCCTACGGGGGCTCCGGTTTCCTCCCACAGTCCAAAGACATGTAGGTCAGGTGACTCGGTCGTACTAAATTGTCCCTAGGTATGAATGTGTGTGTGTGTGTGTGTGTGTGTGTGTGTGTGTGTGTGTGTTTCTTTGGATGTGCGTAAAGTAAGGAATCCATATTGTCATAGCATTGAAAATAATAAAGTATATAGCCACAAATGGCAATTTGCGGGTTCAAACCTTTCCACGCTCAATGGAAGGAAGCAGATCGGGGCAGCGCTCAATGTGGGCACAGTCAAACGTTTGACTTAGCCCACTTTGAGCACACCCCCCCCCCATCTGAGCTTCACACTGGCTAACTGCAACACGGACCTGCTGCTAGCAAGTTGCTAATGAAGATAGCTGTCCTACTTAAAGGTAAAGTCAACTCCATTATGGAAAATAAGTTAATAGATACACCCATCCATCCATCCATTTTACGAACTGCTTATCCTGCTGTCAGGGTCGCGGGGATGCTTGATGTATGTAATGTAGCGACCATTGCCATGACTGGCATGACATTGCTATTGAAACTTGGTTTTTTGAATTGACATTATTCACATTAGCTAACTTAATATTAACTTTGTGCATTAAGCATGAACACTGACAGTGAAATACAAAATTGGGTTTCATTTACCATAATAAAAAGCTAATACGACTGTGTTAATGTGCTATCTTTTTTTTTTCATTCTTTATTCTTCACAGCAGTATAAATTACAAAATGTATATCAAAACAATAACAGTTTCATTTTCTTCTGCCATTCAGGTTTTTTTTTAAACTTACAAGAAAGTAAAAAAAACCCAAAAACAAACAAACAAACAAAAAACTATATATATACACACACAGATACACAGATACACATATATACATAAAAATATACACACACACATACATACATACACACACATAAAAAAAGGCAAGCTTTAAGAACTTTATACAATTTGGGAGAGGTAACGTGTGTACATAAGACTATACAGGAGAGAGACGATATGAGGATTCCCGGCTTGTGGTAGGGAGAGTGTGAAGGTTCCCAATGCACGGTAGGGAAAAGGAGTGTGAGGGTAGAGAGAAAGGGTGTATTAAAATCTAATTAATTTAATATCTCCACAAAATCTGGCCTTAAGGGCCTCACATATTTGACCCACTTGGTCCAGAATTTAACAAACTTCTTTTTCTGAAGACGGAGGGAAAAAGTAATCTTTTCCATAACATAAATGTCATAGAAGAACCCCGCTACAATGTAGCGGTTTGGTTCTCCACCCGTCTAAATCTCCCTCCTCTTCATCCTGCCAGCTAACCGCCTTCCCCCTGCCCCTAAACCCCCCCCCCCCCAACTCCCTCCCCCCAAATGCTCAGAATCATCTGAAATGCCGAGAAAAGTGGTTTTTAGCCATTTTTAGAAAATTTCATATTTTGCATATTTATGCATAATTATGCATAATTTTACTGTTCTGCTATTTTTTATAGGTGCCCCTGATCATCCCCAATACCCTCCAAAAAGAATCAAGGCCCCAAGTGCTTTAGTTTGGCCGTTTATAGACTCTCACACAGACACACACCACACACCAGACACACATGGTGACAATACAGGAGTAGATTTACTATATCTATCCACTCCTGTATTGTGGGGGGTTCAGGAAGTAACCAATGTCTTGTGAGTGCTTTTTTACCATCACATGTCAAAATACCAAATAAATATTCATCCGGCCGTCCTGCCTGGAAATCGGCATTTCCTAAGAATATTGTGGAAAATTGCAAGGGCAGATCATTATTAAGTATGCTTTTCAATGCTTTGTGAAGCTCTGCCCAGAAAGGTCTTATCATTGGGCACTCCCAGAATATGTGCCAGTGGTTGGCTTCCTGAAGTCCACACTGCCTCCAACATTTGGTGCCCCCCCCCCATCAATATGTGCTTTCTGTTTTGGTGTGCTATCTTAATCAGAATCCGAAACACTTAGTCGTTTCATTTCATGCGCTTGCGGACATGAAATGAAACAAAACATCATTTCCCCAGCCCACAGCAGTGCAACACAGAGACAAAAACACATCCAAAAACTACAAGAACACACATATCCAAACTAACACATATATCTAAACTAAACAAAAAAATCACTGTCCAGGAGAACGAACGCCAGCCAGGAGGACTGTCGCAACTGCTGCTCTGCATGGGCTAGCAGTTAGCCTAGCCTGCACCGCTTCTGCGTCCTGTCAGACTGTCCTCGGTGCTTGCTCTTCGGGGGCAGCTCCGGTCAGGGCCGTGGTCCTTGGGCCCACAGGATGCAGCAAACCAGGCTCCCTCAGCTGATCTAATGCCAGCTCTCCCAGCCAGACACCTTTGACACACCTCCCCGCACTCCACACGACAACACAGTCAAAGCTAGGCGAGGCCACCGCCAGACCTCCCTCGGTGTTATCGGAACTGCCGGTCTGCTTGGGCTAGCAGTTAGCTTAGCCTGCCTCACTTATGCGTCGTGTCAGACCGCCCTCGGTGTTACCTCTCTGGGCACAGCTCCAGGCAGGGGTGTGGTCCCTGGGCCCACAGGACACAGCAGACCAAGCTCTTCCAGCTGTCAAACGAAGACAACTTAGACGTGGACATAGACACTACATGGACAGTAATGGGTGAGGCTGCCACAAACATGAATTCACGCCATCTTCCCACACCGGTACTGGGTGAGGTAGGTGCAAACGTGAATTTGCACCGCCACCTACCCACAATAATTTGGGAAGATGTTTAATGTGATTTGATTTAATGATGATTTAATATGTTCATTCCAGGAACAGCAGATGGAAATTAACGTGAGCCTTTTGTCTAAATCTGGCATGTTTACACCATATTGCAGTGATATTGATTGATGTGTAATATTACTGTCACTGCAGGTTCAGTGTTGGCTAGCGTCACAATCAACAGAGACTTATTGGAATGATTAAATGTTGATGCTCTCGGGGCGTGCGAGTAGCATAGTGGTCTATTCTGTTGCCTACCAACACGGGGATCACCAGTTCGAATCCCTATGTTACCTCTGGCTTGGTCGGGCGTCCCTACAGACACAATTGGCTGTGCCTGCGGGTAGGAAGCCGGATGTGGGTATGTGTCCTGGTCACTGCACTAGCACCTCCTCTGGTCAGTCGGGGCAGCTATTCAGGGGGGAGGGGGAACTGGGGGGAATAGCGTGATCCTCCCACGCGCTATGTCCCCCTGGCGAAACTCCTCACTGTCAGGTGAAAAGAAGCAGCTGGTGACTCCACATGTATCGGGGGGAGGCATGTGGTAGTCTGCGGCCCTCCTCTGGATCGGCAGAGGGGGTGGAGCAGCGAACGGGACAGCTCGAAAGAGTGGGGTAATTGGCCAAAATTCGATCGGGGAGTAAAAGGGGGGGAGAAGGTCCTGGGTTTGAGCCCCGGGGTAGTCCATCCTTGGGGGTCGTCCTCTGTGTGGAGTTTGCATGTTCTCCCCGTGTCTGCCTGCGTGGGTTTCCTCCGGGTGCTCCGGTTTCCTCCCACAGTCCAAAGACATGTAGGTCAGGTGAATTGACCGTTCTAAATTGTCCCTGGGGGTGTGTGTGTGTGTGTGGGCGGGCCCTGTGATGGCCTGGTGGCCTGTCCAGGGTGTCTCTTCGCCTGCCGCCCAATGACTGACTGCTGGGATAGGCTCCAGCATCCCCGCGATCCTGAGAGCAGGATAAGTAGATGGATGGATGTATTGTAACTAACTAAATTTTAACTGTATTGTTTTGGGAGGACAAGCATGAGGAGGTGTGGTCAATATCAGATGAACTGATGGAATTCAGTGGATTACAGAAACGCTGTGCAGACTGTTTCATCTTTCTTATTTATTGAATGCACTGTAAAATCAGTAGGATATAAAAATGGGAAAGCTACAAGGAAATGGAAATCCTCAGTCCTTTTCAACTTGGCAATTTCTTCACAAGAGGTTCTCTTCCAGAAATTACTGGGTTGCTGACCTACAGAAACACATTTTATGACTATCCTTAAACAAAAATGTGAATGTATTTCAGTTTGTCTGATTGTTTGGATATTAAGAATCTCACTCAGACTTAAAGTCGTGCCTACTGAATACTTCGTAAGTTAAAACTGAGCATATACCTGCTGTGAGATCAGTTAATTTTTTTTGATAGAAAATACATATGTGTCCATAGATGTTTGACGTCAACTTCCATGCACAGCATCAAGGAAAATGTAATACATTTTGCAATTGTGTCACTGAGTTTATGCTCTGAGGAGCATAAGCAGGAATCAGAGTTCTGCAGGATTTTGACGTGGACTAACGGGTTTTGTCTACTGTCTTTGAAGGACAGTTCTGCATTGGAGGCATGGGCTTCATGGAAAGTAGTAAGGTTTCTGCTTTAGTAATGAGGTGTCATCTGACCTGTGTTGATCATAGAGGTCATGAGAAGACAAGAACAACCATGTGATCGAGCGCCACATTGTCATGCCATCTTTCTGGGTGTACGTAGGTCCGAAGCCACAGCAAAAGGAATGGCCTTTGGGGCGCAGTAAAAGAGAATTTCATCTGTCAAACGTCACTTTATTATAGTTAGTAGTTGAAAACATCCATCCATTCTCCAAACCGCTTATCCTGCTCTCAGGGTTGCGGGGATGCTGTAGCCTATCCCAGAAGTCATTGGGCGGCAGGCGGGGAGACACCCTGGACAGGCCGCCAGGACTCACACACACACACACACACACACACACACACACACACACACACACACACACCTAGGGAAAATGTAGTATGGCCGATTCACCTGACCTGTATGTGTTTGGACTGTGGGAGGAGGAAACCCACGCAGACACGGGGAGAACATGCAAACTCCACACAGAGGACAACCTGGGACAACTCTTAAGGTTGGACTACCCCGGGGCTCGAACCATGGACCTTCTTGCTGTGAGGCAGCTGCGCTAACCACTGTGCCACCGTGCCACCCTATTTTGTTTTAAGTCAAAAATAAGGAAAAAATGGAAAATTGATTTGGTTCAAACTTTACTTCAATGTGACAGTGAGGAAAAATAAGGAAAGTGGGCAAACATTGCATTAAACTGAGGAGAAAGGAAATCAAATTAGAAATCATTAAATCCTTAAACTGGACTCGAAAGTGAATGATTTTGTGTAGCAACAAATGTTTTTCTACTAAAGTTTATCACACATTTTTAAAGACTACCTCTTTACCCTGGATGCTTGTTTCACATCCTCAGGATCTACTTCATAATCGATGAAGTAGATCTGCTGCCCCAGTTTACCCTGACTTGATAGTTAGCCTGATTTTTTTTTTTGGATCCCCCCCCCCCTTTTTTTTTTTTCTCCCCAATTGTATCTGGCCAATTACCCCACTCTTCGGAGCCTTCCCGGTCTCTGCTCCACCCCCTCTGCTGATCTGGGGAGGGCTGCAGACTACCACATGCCTCCTCTGATACATGTGGAGTCACCAGCCGCTTCTTTTCACCTGACAATGAGGAGTTTCACCAGGGGGACGTAGCACGTGGGAGGATCACGCTATTCCCCCCAGTTCCCCCTCCCCTCCGAACAGGCACCCCAACCGACCAGAGGAGGCGCTAGTGCAACGACTAGGACGCATACCCACATCCAGCTTCCCACCCACAGACACGGCCAATTGTGTCTGTACCAAGTCGGAGGTAACACCGAGATTCGAACTGGCGATCCGTGTGTTGGTAGGCAGCGGAATAGACCGCCACGCCACCTGGACACCCCATTTACCCTGATATTTAATTGGCACTTTATTTACGTATCCAAAGGAGTTGAATCAAGTGCAACTGGACTTGGTTATATCTGTGAAGACGTTTCGCCTCTCATCCAAGAGGCTTCATCAGTTCGTGCCTTTCTGACTAGACCAAGCTAGTCTGACTGGCTGGTGATGAAACTCAGATATTTATCCTGTTTGGAGTCGTTATCAGAGCTATTGATGTCAATGGCTCTTCTGTGTTCCGATGTTAAGCAGCGACGGTCGCTGGAGGTGTTAGTTTCGACTTCGTTAGGGCTCCATTCAGTGGTCATGAGAGTCGTTGGAGCCGTTAGTGACCGACTGTTGTTCTTGGAGGCCAGGCTTCTTGAGTCTCCTAGGTAGAGATGAAAGGACGGCATTGTAAGTGGGCGATAGGTGGTGTGGCAGACCTCCTCCTCTGTTGAGGGAAGGTTTTTCCAGTTTCACATAGATGGCTTCCTTCACCCCTCTTTCAAACCATCTATCTTCCCTGTCCAAAATGTGTACGTTGCTGTCCTCGAAGGAGTGTGTCTTCTCCTTTAGGTGTAGATAAACTGCTGAGTCTTGTCCTGAGGAGTATGGCCTTCTGTGTTGGGCCATCTGTTTGTGTAGTGGTTGTTTTATTTACGTAGTTTGTTTGTTTGTTTTTTTTTTTTAGCAAAACATATGTCATAGCAATGTAATGAGCAGATTGATTTGTTTCAACCATATTTTTGAACACTTGCTAAATTACCACAGTCAGTAGATGTTTTATTATTCCATTTTATTCCAATTCAGAATGATACCTCATATGATTATCTGAGAAACTAATTGTGCTGAAGTATTGAGCAGTGCTTAATAGCATGCTGTTGTTGTGACATCCACCTGTTAGTCTTCCTCCAGCAGTTGATGGGCCTCACCAAAAGATCAGAGCTGCCCCCTCAGTACGACGGCAAGTAAAGATGACTTAAAACACCAGGGATACAAAGGGGCTTGATGCAGGCGTATACAAAGCACAAAGTATCTAGTTAGTAAATGTGTAGTGTTCATACAGACCAGAACATGTCCGTGAGACATTGGTGGATTTAATACATACCAGTGGAATTTCCAGATTCCAAAGGATTTTTTTTTTTTAACAAATTGAAATAGTTGTCGGCACGGTGGCACAGTGGTTAGCATGGTCACCTCACAGCGAGAAGGTCCTGGGTTTAAGCCCCTGGAAAGTCCAACCTTGGGGGTCATCCCGGTCGTCCTCTGTGTGGAGTTTGCATGTTCTCCCCGTGTCTGTGTGAGTTTCCTCCGGGTGCGCTGATTTCCTCCAACAGTCAAAAGACATATAGGTCAGGTGAATCAGCCGTACTAAATTGTCCCTAGGTGTGTGTGTGTGTGTGTGTGTGTGTGAGAGATGGCCTGGCGGCCTGTCCAGGGTGTCTCCACCTGCTGCCCAATGACTGCTGGGATAGGCTCCAGCATCCCCGCGACCCCGAGAGCAGGATAAGCAGTTTTGGATAATGGATGGATGGAATACTTGTTTAGTCAGGTGACTGAGCTGGCTGGGGTCTATTTTATAGGCTTCTATATTTTACAATACAGAAGTCAATTAGGTGCCTATTCACTGTCATCCTTGCCGTCAGATGTTTTGTTGACCAGACATAGTAGTTGGAAGAATTCCAAAATTCAACGGCCACATTCACCACTTTAATGGCCAGCCTTGCTAAAAAGGATAAAAGTAGGTAGTGACCTGTGGCTGCTGCTAAAACAAACTGGCAAATCTGTTATTTTAATACATTTTATTTGTGGGCGCCTTTCAGAGCACTCAAGGACACCTTACAGAAAACAATTAAAAAACGAAAAAACAAGCAGCACTGTATCAGACAGCATAAGATCAAAAAACAGGATAGACAGTAAAAATTTAATACAGCAGATAAGTATAAAATCATCTCATCAGCACACAACTCAATGAAGCATGGATCAGACCGAATATGCCAGTTTGAAAAGGTGCATTTTGAGATGGGATTTGAAGGTTGAAAGAGAGTAAGTGTTGTGAATGTCTTGTGGGAGAGAGTTCCATAGGCGGAGGTCAGAATGACTGAAGGCTCTAGATCTCATGGTAGTCAGACGGGCCAATGGTGTGGTGAGCTGGAGAGTAGAAGAGGATCTGAGAGTGCGGGAGGGCATGTGGATATGAAGGAGTTCATAAAGATATGAAGGAGCTAGGTTATTAATGGCCTTAAATATGAGAAGCAGGATCTTGAAGTCAATACGGTATTTAACATGGAGCCAATGGAGTTGCTGAAGAACAAGAGTGATATGATCTATGGAAGGAGTTCTAGTAATGATACGGGCAGCTGAATTCTGGACCAGTTGAAGTTTATGAAGACACTTGAGGGGAAGACCAAAGAGAATAGAATTACAGTAGTCAATACGGGATGTAACCAGGGTGTGAGTGAGTGTGGCGGTGCTGTTAGGTGTAAGTGACGGGCAAAGACGATTAATATTGCGTAAGTGGAAGTATGCAGACCGAGTAACATTGTTGATGTGAGCTTCAAAAGATAATGTGCTGCCCAAGATGACACCCAGACTCTTAACCTGAGGCGATGGAGGAAAAATAGAATTGTCAATAGTAAGAGAAAAACTATCAGGTTTAGCCAAAGTAGATTTAGTACCTAATAGGAGGACCGCAGTTTCTATCACTATTAAGTTGGAGGAAGTGGTATGAAAACCAGGATTTAATTTCTAGCAAGCAGTCAGAAAGGGAAGTGGGTGAAAGAGTGGAGGTAGGCTTGGTGGATAGATAAAGCTGGGTGTCATCTGCATAGCAGTGAAATTGAATGCCAAATTTCATGAAAATGTGGCCAAGAGGTAATAAGTAAATAACAAATAGGAGGGGTCCCAATACAGAGCCCTGGGGAACACTGGTCGTAACAGGAAAAAACATTTTTGTAGATGCTTGCTGAGTCTTGCTGACATTCAATATCAGGGCTGCAGTTAACAAAAAATATATATAAAATAAATATATATATATATATATATAGGAGCCATAAACCCAAACTATTTAGGAGCCAAATCAAATATTCAGGAGCCAAAATATAGTGATGTCATAGGCTACACTGTTAAAGGGCTGCCTCACACTGCCTTTTCTTTCCCCCTTACTGTCTGCCTTTGTTTGCTCTGCCTTCCATGGTCTACACCAGTGTTTCCCAAACCTGTCCTGGAGGACCACTTGTCCTGCATGTTTTAGATCTCTCCCTGCTCAAACACAGCTGATTTAAATGATCAGTTTGTTATGAAGCGGCTTCAGAAGTTCATGAGTTGATCATTTGAATCAGCTGTGTTGGAGCAGATGGTGCAATGACACAATCCCTGGCATTCTCATGTTTTTTACTCACCATGCTTCTTCGCAGTTTCTTTTTTAAAATGACCCAAACTGGTGATGAACCCTGTTTCACCGGCAATCTCTTGTCCTACTTGAGCACAAAATGTGCAGCACATTTTCCCCTTGTCATAACTTAACGAGGCGAACTCTTGTAGCCAAGCTGATTTAAACTGTCTTGTAGGGATGGGAGCCACAGGGACGGGAGAGGAAGACTCCACTTGCTGCACTTGGTTGTCATCGTCTGTAAAGGAATCAGGCTGGGATGACTCACATGTCACTTGAGAACTTTAACTGGTTGAGTTGGTCTCGTCATCGTCGGCATCTGATCGTAGAGGAGGCTGGGTTTGGATGGGCAGGGAGTGAGAAAAAATCAGATTTTCGTTTGCGCATTTCGTTTTCTTGCCAGCTGGCTAATGCTAGCTAACTACGCAGTTAGCCACATTTAACTTCTAAATTCAAACTGTTATCGAACTAAATTAAACACCGTTCATAAAGTTAACACTTCAAATTTTTAACCCGATAAACGTGACGTTAAACTATCTTCAACCATTGCTTCTGTTCATCTGTACAGCCATAGGACAGGAAGTTATGTATTGGAAACCGTACAGGAGTTCACACGATAGGTCATGTAGATGCAGGCACAAGAGGTGATGAGAGTTCAGTACACAAACAAAACAGATGGCCATTTCTTTTTCTTTTTTTCTTTTTTTTTTTTGCTTGTGTGTAATGGTGGCGAATGGCAGGAAAAAAACGGTCGTAAAATTAAAAAGTTAGTTGCATTGGCGACCATATTAGTCGCCATCTGGAGCCCTAAATATACTAATTATGATACATAGATACATTTCTGCCTTTTTAGAAACCACTGTAGCTTAAAAGACAAAGTTAACAGCCTGTGCTTTGTCGTATCTGTGGCTCCATGTCAGCGCTGTGTGATATCATCCATGATAAAAATAACTTTAATCTGATAATACACTCTACTGTTGTCCACTGAAGCCACTCCGTGAGACCTGTTGGCCGGATTTTGGTGAAATCAGAGCTTTGTGAGTGTATCGGAGGAAAAGCGCTGCTGGTTACCATCTCTTCATTTAGGAGAGATGTTGATTTGAAAACAGGATTTATAGAATGTGTAAGAAACTCAGGCCTACCGTTGGATGCCGAGACCAGCATGTTGCACAACTCTTTTTTTTTTTCCTGTAAAAGCTCTGGAACAGCTGTCTGCTGGTTTAATCTTGAATGTTGTTGTTGCCACCCCCTAAACCCCCCCCCCATGTATTATTAGGGCATGTTTTGGAGTTGCAGGCAGAGTATTTTCGATGAGATGAAGAAAAAGTTTTCTCAGGTAGCCATGCCTTTCCGTGTGTGTGTGTGTGTGTGTGTGTGTGTGTGTGTGTGTGAAAGCTTGTATTGATGCACATGGTGTGATGGCATGCCTATGTTCTGAGTTTGCATGGTGTTTGAGTGTTGGAATGAAGCATCTCAGTTCAAACTTGTTAAATACCATGACCTTGATAACCATCATGTTGTGTCAGCGCTCTGGCGTTAACGTAAGGTTCAGCTTCATGAGTACCTAGCTTCATCAAACAAAACACAACATGCATGTGTTGCATATGTGGCTCCGACACCATTTGGCTAGACCTGTCTTAATTCTTGAAACACTTACTCATATAAGCCATAATCAGTATTTCACTCGTCCATCAGTTGTAACTGAGTAGGATTGTTATTGTGACGTTATCGTGTGGGTCTAAAAGATTGTGGTGTGTTAGGCGTTTTACAGATCTAAATGTCCTTTTGTCAGGAAATTTGTGAGAGCCTTTTAACAGAATAAATCACAAAAAGTGAGTAATGAATACTTTTGTAGCTAATGCCTTGATGCATGCTCAATAATCCAGGTAAGGGAATCACAGAGCATTGAATCAGTTCATCTGGACACAACGTTTGGTGGGAGAAACATTTCATTACTCATCTAATGCCCCTTTTCCAATACATGGTACCGGCTCAACTCAACTCGACTCGACTCGCAGTGTCGTTTTCCATTACCGTAACAGTACCCCCTCAGTGTAGCTGGTCTGCATTGATTTTGGTACCTGGTCCAGTTTTTTTGGAACCTCGACATAGGTGGTACCAGAAAAGTGGTAACAGTTACAAAAAGGCCAGTACTTTCCAGTAATGGAAAATGAAAAAGTCGAGTCAAGCCGGCACCATGTAGTGGAAAAGGGGCATAAGTGACTTCTTCAGTCTCAACTGACTGCAGGTGTCCCAACCCTTACAAACAATACAGTGGCATAACAACCAAAACCAGCAACCAGTTTCATATGCAAATTACCAGTGATCATTAAGTAGAGTTACAATGGCCATGTGTACTATTCACAGAGGATTGGGGAATGTTTGCAATCACAGCATTGTAAGATGGCGACAGATGTACTCTTAGCGCCCCCCCCCCCCCGCCCCAGTTCAGGGATGGTCATTCCCTTTTCACATAGATGGCCTCTTTGAGTGTGGGTGTGCTATGAGTTCCCCAGTCTCACCTGTAGTGGCCAACTTGTATATGGAGGAAGTGGAAAAGAGGCTCTGATGTCCTATCCAGGGACACCACCTAGCGATTGGTTCAGATTTGTGGACAACACCTGGGTTAAAATTAAATCTCAGGATGTACCACGTTTCACCGACCACATTAGCTCTGTGGACACCACATCAGGTTCACCAGGGAGGATTTGAAAAATTACAAGTTAGCCTTCTTGGACTGTAAAATTGCAACTGATAATGGGGGACATCTGATTGTTGATGTTTACCGTAAACCAACACATACTGATCAGTACTTAAGGTTTGACTCTCATCATCCACTGGAGCACAAACTAGGACTCATCAGGACGCTGTACCACCAACTGACAACGTCCCCACCAATACAGCGGCCGGGGTAAGGGAGAAATCCCACATTAAACAGGCCCTGGTTAAGTGTGGTTATCGTAACTGGGCGTTTGTCAAAGCAGGAAGATGCTCAAACAGTGCACCAGCCGATCGGAGAGAGGCGAAGGACAACACCTGCCCAAGCATAAACCAGTGGTGATTCCGTATGTAGCAGGAGTATCGGAATGCATTGAGATGCGTATTCACCAAACACTGCGTCTCAGTTGCTTTCAAACTCCAAAACACATTGTGCCAGAAATTGGTCCACCCCAAGGACCGGGTCCTCCGGCACAAACGGAGCAATATAGTGTACACTGTTAAGTGCCAGGAGGATTGTCGTGATTTGTACATCGGGGAAACTAAACAGACGCTGGCCAAGAGGATGGCACAACACAGGAGAGCTAACATGTTAGACCAGGACTCCACAGTCTACACCACCTACAGGCCAGTGGCCACTCTTTCAAGGATGAGGATGTGCACATCCTTGATAGGAAGGAACGCTGGTTTGAATGGGGAGTCAAAGAGGCCATCTAGTATGTTAAGAGGGAACAACCATCCCTGAACCGAGGGGGGGCTAAGAGTACATCTGTCACCATCTTACAATGCTGTGATTGCAACTATTCCCCATCCTCTGTGAATAGTACACATGGCCATTTTAACTCTAGTTAATTGTCAAGCCAATTTGCATATGAAGCCAATCATTGTTTTCAGTCGTTATGCCACTGTATTGTTTATACAGTGCCTTGCAAAAGTATTCAACCCCCTTGACAGTCATCACCAATTTCTGGTTATAAAAGATACTCGCACATCTGTCCCTGAACAATATTATTTTTGTGAACCCATAAGCTCTAACAGTATGTTCCCAAAGCCAGAATAACTTGTGTTTTGTTGACTTTTTGTAAATAAATTAAACACTAAAATATAGTGCTTGCATAAATATTCAACCCCCACATATCAATACTTTGTAAAGTACCCTTTAGCTGCAGTAACAGCCATGATTCTCTTGGGGTAAGTGTGTACAAGCTTTGCACATTCTTCTGGAGTATTTTTTGCCCATTCTTCTTGGCAGAATTTGTACAGGTCTTGCAGATTGGTGGGATGGCGCCTCTGGACTGCGATTTTTTTTTTTTTAGCCTGTGCCACAAATTTTTAATGGGGTTGAGGTCCGGACTTTGACTTGGCCCCTCCAAAACATTCACCTTTTTGTTGCTGAGCCATGCCATTGTTGCTTTAGCCTTGTGCTTAGGATCATTGTCCTGCTGGAAGGTGAACCTTCTCCCAAGCTTCCGTTTTATGACCGACTGCAACAGGTTTTCTTCCAATATTTCCTGTTTTTAGCGCCATCCATTCTTCCCTCAATTTGAACAAGGTTCCCAGTGCCTGCAGATGAAAAGCAACCCCATAACATTATGCTGCCACCGCCATGCTTCACTGTAGGGAGGGTGTTTTTTAAGGCATGAGCAGTGTTAGGTTTGCGCCACACATAACGCTTTGAGTTTTGGCCAAAAAGCTCAACTTTCATCTCATCTGACCACAGAACCTTTACCCACATCCTACCTGGGTCTCTCTCATGCTTGGTAGCAAACACCAAGCGTGCTTTTATATGCATTGTTTTGAGCAACGGCTTCCTTCTTGCCACCCTCCCATACAGGCCAGATTTATGGAGAACTGTGATATAGTTGACTCATGCACATTTACTCCAGTTTCAGCCACTGACCTCTGGAGCTCCTTCAAAGTGACTGCAGGATCATCTGTGGCTTTCCTCACCAGCCCACGTCTTGCTCGGACACTTAGCTTTGAGGGACGGCCTGTCTTACAAAGTGTCTGCGTGGTGTGATACAGCTTCCACTCTGACAATGGATCCAACAGTGTTCCATCGGACATCCAAACACTTGAATATTGTTTTGTATCCCTTTCCCGCCTTCTGCATTTTAATTACTGTGTCTCTTACTTCAGTATGATGCTCCTTTGTCTTCATTTTCTGATGGAGCTCACGCTCGGCTAATGAACTTTACACAGAGAGCTTTTTATACCCATAACCAGACCGTTACTTTAATATCTTACAGATGCACACTAACTGTGGGAAGATGTGTGGAAAGATGGTGGCGCGAATTGACATTTTCAGTGGCCTCATCCAGTACCACTGTGGGAAGATGGCGGCACGAATTCACATTTACGGCGGCCTCACCCAGTACCGTTGTTACAGTGTCTTTGGCCACATCTGCGTCAAAGTTTTGGTCTTCGTTTGTTGGGCACAGCTGGTGCTGGATTGGTTGGGAGAGCTTGGTTTGCTGTGCTGTAGGCCCAGGGACCGCGGCCTTGCCCAGAGCTGCACCTGAGAAGGTAACACCGAGGGCGGTCTGACAGGACGCAGAAACAGGGCAGGCTAAGCTAACTGCTAGTCCATGCAGACCGGCAGTTCCGATAACACCAAGGGCGGTCTGGCGGCGCCTCACCTGGCGTTGGCTGTGGTGTTTTTGATGTCATCATGTGGAGTGCGGGGAGTTGTGTCGAGGGTGTCTGGCTTGGTCTGTTGCGTCCAGTTGCCACAGGGACCACGGCCTGGAGCTGCGCCCAAGGAGGAAACACTGAGGGTGGTCTGACAGGATGCATAATCGGGGCAGGCTAGGCTAACTGCTAGCCCATGCAGACCGGTGGTTCCAACAGTCATCCTGGCTGGCGTTTGTTCCCTTGGGCAGTGTTATATTTTTTTTTTTTGTTTAGTTTGGATATGTGTGTTAGAGTTTGGATGTATGTGTTAGTTTGGGTATGTGTGTTGTTGTAGTTCTTGAATGTGTTTTGTCTGTATGTTGTACTGCTGTGGGCTGTGTGTTGTACTGCTGTGGGCTGTATGTTGTACTGCTGTGTGCTTTGTGTTGTACTGCTGTGTGTTCTACTGCTGTGGGCTGTGTGTTGTACTGCTGTGGGCTGGGGGAAACGGCATTTCATTTCATTACATGTGCGCAAGTACATGAGGTGAAATGACAAATAAAGTGTTCCTAATTATGTCAAATTGTATTTACCTGAGTTTGTTTTGGGAATAATTTGTCATTTGTTTAAACTTGGAGCTTTCAGAGCACAAGGGGTTGAATACTTATGCAAGCACTATATTTTAGTTTTTAATTTATGAATTAAAAAGTCAGTGAAGCATAAATTATTTTGGCTTTGGGAACATGCTGTTAGAGCTTATGGGTTCACAACAATAATATTGTTCAGGAACAGATGTGTGAGTGTCTTTTATAATCCAAAAATTAGTGATGACTGTCAAGGGGGTTGAATACTGTTGCAAGGCCCTGTAAAGGTGGGGACACCTGCAGTCAGTTGAGACAGAAGAGGCCACTTATGCCCCTTTTCCACTACATGGTACTGGCTCGACTCGACTCGCTTCTGTGTCGTTTTCCATTACCGTAACAGTACCCCCTCGGTGTAGCTGGTCGTCATAGCGATGCCTGGTTTTCGATTTCAAAATGAACTTTTAAGCTAACTCCGCTTCGACCACTTAGGTATTTAAAAATGCCGGGTGATATCCCATGCACGCATTGATGATGCAGTGATGCAAAATGACACAGTGATGCATTTCACTGGCCAATCAGAGGTCTGCATTGATTTTAGTCCCCGCTCGTTTTTTTGGAACCCCAACAAAGGTGGTACCAGAAAGGTGGTAACAGTTACCAAAATGTTGGGACTTTCCAGTAATGGAAAACAAAAAAAGGGCGAGTCAAGTCAAGTTGAGCCGGTACCATGTAGTGGGAAAGGGGCATAAGATGAGTGATGAAACGTTTTTCTCAATAAACATGTCCAGATGAACGGATTCAACTTTCTGTGATTTTTGTGGCTAATCTATGCTACTACTACTATCACCATTATTACTACTACTACTACTACCACTACCACTACTACTACTACTACTTTCGGCTGCTCCCGTTAGGGGGCGCCACAGCGGATCATCCGTTTCCATCTCTTCCTGTCCTCTGCATCTTCCTCTGTCACACCAGCCACCTGCATGTCCTCCCTCACCACATCCATGAACCTCGTCTTTGGCCAAGCTCTTTGTGGCTAATCTATGCAAGTGAAGTATTTCACTGAAGTTCAAGCATGAAAGTACTGTTATGTCATAATTTTTGGTAGTTGTGTTTGCAAATTAGGATTGATGAGGCACTTTTAGAGAACTCCATTTTATTCTTAGTCCTGATAAACATGTGCACCGAGCACATGGAATGACGTGCCATTAATTGTATTATCAAGATATTATGTTGATGTTTGAATTCATGACTATTGGAGGGTCTTTAACGTTGTAATTTTTTTTCATCAAGACATAACAGCCATACCAAGAACAAATCAAACATTTTATTTCACAACTTTCCAATGCTTTTAGTGTGGCAGAAATGATTAGGGTTAGAGAAAACTATGATTGATCCAGAGTAAGACTGTGTGTTTGCATGGATTTACAATCTGTCCTACTTTGTTTGTTTTTGGGAGATGTTGAACATTTGCTAACACGGCCTCAGTGCTTACTGATTTCATCCATTTCTGTTTCATGTTGGTGAGAAGGATGACACTCAACTGTGTCTTGAGTTTTGCCTTTCAGAGCCTAATGCTAAGTTTTCCCCAAGTAGGCCGTGCAGCATCAGTACTGCACTGCACAGTTGAAGTATTCTTGTTCTGCTGTGGCCTGATGCATGCTTGAAACTATGACGTTGGTAGCATAACCTCAGGAATGTTCTTATCATTTTACTGTAGTTCTGAGCTTCCCACAAATGCACGATGGATACAGTTCCTGTTGCTTCATGCTTTAAAACAGAAAACAGGGTGAAAATGTAGCTTATCTGCTATATGCTCACGTGTCCGCTCTTTGTTATTTGCAGATAGAAAATGTAGCCGAGGAGCCGAGAGTGCTGTGTATAGTCCAGGACACCACCAACGCCAAGACTGTCAACGAGAGACTGACCCTCAACCTTCCTGCCTCCACCTCCCTCTGCAAACTTCACGAAGACATTGCCCACAAAGCAGGCTACATAACTGGCACGTTTGACCTCACATGGGGCAATGCAGCTGACATGGTAAGGAAGTTGTTACAGATGGTCATGCTGCTTTCCACCTGCATGCACTCCTGCTTTTCCATATTGAGCCCCACAGTTCACAGACTGCCCTTCACTGAGCCACATCAAAACAAGCTGTGGAATGAGCGCGTCCTGAATGCGCCCACTCGGTACTGAGGAGCAGTTCTGGTTTCTTTTATTTGTATGCATGGTACTCTTTTTTTAAGTGCGCCTAAGCTAATCCTGTTGCTGACCCAAGCAAGAGCCCAGGTGCCATGTCTGTTGTTATCTCACTGAGTAGGTCAGTGGATTAAGCCCTGTTTCCACAGCCTATTGCTCACTGCTCAGCTAGTCCAGAGGAAAGACAGAATAGTCCTCTGCTGCGTAGCGTGCTGCACATGCTGACCTCAAGCTATTTTCCTCTTGCTGGACAGTGTGGAGAAGCTGCTCAGGATGAATTCAATGGGGACCTAATTCTGTTTGTGAGCTCCCCTACTTTGTATGCCATATTTCTGAAATGCTCTTACCCTGCTTCAGGCTTTATCCTAATATCTGCACTTTTGAAACTTTGTTGGTTTGCTGTTTTGTTTCCTTTTTCGCTGTGATCAAGCACGGATGTCATTGTTCTCTAAACCAAACTACTTACAGTGAAAATGTTCCTCCCTTTGGTCTGTCTTGCTCTCTACAAGGCACCACTGGACCACAGCAGTGAGATGTCTCTCTCAGAGTCTGGGTTTGAGCCCGGGAAGAGGAATTTTCTTCAGCTGACCGACAAAGATGGAGAACAGCCCCAGATTGCTTCGGTAAATGGCAAATTTCTACCTCTTCATGAATTTGGTCTTCTCTTTGATTAAATGCCCTCTATGTGGGATAATTCACTTATTGTGTGACTAAGTAAACTCCATATGCATTTGAAGGATGAGTCAGGAACTGCAGAAAGCAGTGGACTAGATGACAGTTCCCAAGAGCGTTTTATTGGACCCCTGCCAAGAGACGGCATGGCAGGGTGCAGTAGTGACTACAGCAGCCCCTCCTACTCCTACTCCTCCATCCTCAACAAATCAGAGACAGGTGAGGCCTGTTCTATGACATGCATAACATCACTTCCTGTAAGAGGGACCAAGCCTGACCTCACCTCTCCCTCCTTGTCTCGTGCTCTCACTGCAGGATACGTGGGTTTGGTCAATCAGGCCATGACCTGTTATTTAAACAGCCTCCTGCAAACGCTGTTCATGACCCCGGAGTTCAGAAACGCTCTGTACAAGTAAGTGATAGAATTAATGTAGCTTTTAGAAACCTTTGAACCCATAGTGCGATAACACACTGCATTCTGTCCAACTGTTTTTCTCCAGCTGGGAGTTTGAGGATTCTGAAGAGGACCCAGTCACCAGCATCCCCTACCAGCTTCAAAGGCTTTTTGTTTTGCTGCAGACAAGTAAGAAACGGGCAATTGAGACCACTGATGTGACACGAAGCTTCGGTTGGGACAGCAGCGAGGGTGAGCTCTCCTGTGATTACACAGTCATTCACACACACACACACACACACACACACACACACAAATGAGGTCTGTGTGTCCCTGCAGCAGTGTACAACGTTATGTTTATGTGTATGTTTTCAGCCTGGCAGCAGCATGACATCCAGGAACTATGCAGGGTCATGTTTGACGCCCTGGAGCAAAAGTGGAAACAGACAGAGCAGGTAGGAGAAAACCAGCACCTTGTCTGTACACGTCTGACAATTTCTGATAACGCAAACCCACCAAGTCGGTCTAAATCCTCTCCTTCTCTGCCACAGCCAAGAACAAAGGGCCCAGTGTGGGGGAGGGAAGGGGAGTAGGGGGGTGACTCGGCCATTAAGCCCTGGGGTTAGCTATTTCTGTTCTGAGTTAGCTGAAACACATAAACATCTAGTTTAATGAGTGTATCCTTTTACCCATGTGAACGTCCTGCTATGCTTGCGACAAAATAATGTCGTGTCTGTGGTTGGATATGGATATACAAGTGGAATTGTTTCATATTTTTAATTAAGTATTTAATCTTTAAAGTGTAAACTCAATTGAAAAGAGCTTCGTAAGTTTAATTGGGCAGTAGTAGAACCTCATTTTCATTGTCTCCTTGGAGGATTAGATACATTTTCTAAATTCCCTTAAATCAATTAAGAATTTTCTTTGGACCTGAATCAATATTAGGAGGATATGTAATATAATCTTTTTCTTTAAGAGTTTAAAATGAGCATTTTGTGACTGTCCATTGTAGCTCAACCTACTAGTCATCTTTCACAAACATTATCACAAGTGAACTCGTTTTTTTACAGCTACAAAACAAAGCCTATTTAATTTACTCATAAAGGCTGTTTTTGAAAATAAATCAGCAAAGAACAGTTGTCACGTGTACAGCATGAACAGTCCAAGCATAAGCACTGTTTTGTACCACAAGCACCCCGTATGACAGAGAAGGCGTGATTCTCATGCTTCCTCACCCCCAGGCTGACCTGATCAACCAGCTGTACCAGGGGAAGCTGAAGGACTACGTTCGCTGTCTGGAGTGTGGCTATGAGAGCTGGAGGATCGATACCTACCTGGACATCCCACTCGTCATTAGACCCTTCGGAGCCAGCCAGGCTTTTGGCAGCGTGGTGCGTCTCCCTTTCATGGCTCACACATATTTCTTTTTTCTCTCCACACTACTCCTCACATTGTCAAGGAAAAACCCAACAACACCCTCCAGTCATTAACCCTTTTTTATTTTCACGTTCATTTGGCATATCCGCGCTCCATTTGCTTAGTTTGATAACACATCTGTCTGTATAAGATATTATTAGCAGCAAGGCCCAGAATGTTAATGACTCTCAAACCAATCTTGCTTTCCCCAGGAGGAGGCTTTGCAAGCATTCGTCCAACCAGAGACTCTGGATGGGCCGAATCAGTATTTCTGTGAGCGCTGCAAAAAAAAATGTGATGCCCGTAAGGTGAGAGAACAGAACACAGAAGTTTGGAAAGACATGCTGAGTAAAGATGGTCTGCCGTTGTTTTTACTACTTCTTTGATCAACTTCCACAGGGGCTAAGGTTTCTGCACTTTCCCTACCTGCTGACACTACAGTTAAAGCGCTTTGACTTTGACTACACCACTATGCATCGGATCAAACTCAATGACCACATGACCTTCCCCGAAGAGCTGGACATGAGCCCCTTCATTGACGTGGAGGATGAGGTGGGAGCAGCACTGACAAAATGGTCTTCTGTCTTGAGTCTTTGATTTCTTTACACTGTGCTCTCAGGTCTGAAAGGCAGCACGGTGACCCAGTGGTTAGCACTGTTGTCTCACAGCAAAAAGGTCCTGGGTTCGAACCCCAGGCCATCCCAGGTCCTTTCTGTGTAGAGTTTGCATGTTCTCCCCATGACTGCGTGGGTTTCTTCCAGGTGCTCCGGTTCTCTCCCACCATCAAAAATATTAAAGAGTCAAGATTTAGTTAATTTGTCATTTCATTAGTCCTAAAAGACCTCCACTGGCTACCCATCTCCCACCGGATCAATTACAAAATCCTGGTTCTTACTTATAAAGCCCTTCACAAACTGGCTCCCCCATACCTCACCGACCTCCTCTCCCCCTACCAACCCTCTCGGTCCCTCAGATCCACCTCAGCCTCCCTTCTCTCTACCCCCAGGTCCAACCTCCTCACTCCCCCAAATCATTAGAGACTCAAAATCCCTCCCACTCTTCCAATCCCGTCTCAAGATACACCTTTTTTCCATTGCCTTCTCGTGCCCCCCCCCCCGTCCTCTCGTCCACCCCTGGTCTGGGGCAGGCTGGGGACTGAGCGCTTGACCTGCCCCCTCCCTCAACTCCCTCCCCAACTCCCTCTCTAAGCGCAGCTAACACTGCTGCGGGCTGCTCACATTCAGGTCATTGGTCGGGACTCACCTCTTCAGACTTCTTCTGTGATTTATGTGATTTATGATGTTTGTCTTTCTTTCCCTTTTGTATCTGTCCAAGTCAGAGAGTACTGCTGGCGTCGTGTGTGGCTGCCGCTTCTCCCTCTCGTAGCCCCCCTTCCCATCCACCCCTGTATGTCTGTGTTATGTTTATCTCTCGTCTTGTTTCACCCCGTTTATTGTAAAGTGACTTTGAGTTTAGAAAAGCGCTATGTAAGTTTAATTTATTAATAATAATTATTAATAATTTATTATTATTATTATTATCATTATTATGTACCTATGTACATAAAAAAACCCGAAATGCTGTTTCTCTCAGCCCACGGCAGTGCAGCAGAAAAGATAAAAATATATATCTAAAAATTCCCTAAAAATGATACCACTAAAAACGTAAAAACAGAGGGAACAAAACAAAAAAAGCACAAACAGTTAACAACACAGTCCATTCAAGTGCTACTTCAGTTCAATGTTGAAAAGACATGTATGTTAGGGTTGATACTCCTGTCTGTGCCCCTGAGCAAGGCAGTAGGAAGAAATAACTGGAGTTGGTCCCCGGGCGCTGCGCGGAGGCTGCCTACCGCGCCTAGCTACACAGCTAGGATGTGTTACATGCTGAGTATGTATGTGCTAGTGTTGTCATGATACCAAGATTTTTGGTTCAATACAAAGTCATGACTTTTGATACTTTTCGATATTTTTTTCTTTTTTTAAAGGGGAAACTCTCTCAAATGTCATTATCGTGCTTTATTTCAAACCTGGACAACGTTTTCAGTCAAAACCCAAACTTTCAGAACAATGAGAACAATAAATAAAATTGGCATTTAATGTAAAATGACAATAATCCGGGTTAGCAAAAATAGCAGCATAATCTCAAACTGTTCGGTTACCTCTAACCTATGCTAGATCTTGGCTGTGTCTTTTTTTCCTCGCCATCAAAAGTATTGTCAACTCAGCCATTGGGCTTTATTTTCCTTCTCAACAACTTTCCTCTGTCACAGTTCGAAATAGATTTGTATATGTTAAAACAATAAGAAATGACATTCAACACAATGAGATCTATGACAAAATTTTGAACATTAATAGTCCAACTAGTATAGCGGCATAACTGGCTTGAATGGTACTCTCACTACTCAGCCTGAACCATAGTCCTGGGCTGGCTGGCTGGCTGGTTTTCCTTTGTTATTCAGTCCCTTTGCCTTGTTTAGATGTTTGGTCAAGAAAACAAGGGTTTCTACATTTTTCTCACTCAGTCTAGAACGCCTAGGAATGCAGATATTCCCGGAAGTGCTAAAGACATGTTCAGATGCACAGCTGGATGCTGGAATATACAGACACTTGTTGTGCAAAGGGATCCAGGATGGGCAGGTGTGCCTCATGTTGACTCCACCAAGTCAGGGGGTCCTCTGCAGGGCTGGTGTCTCCTAATTATTTATAGTCAGTGGTCTCACCATTTAGTTAATCTACTGGTGTTGTGGAAGAACCTTGTGTTGTTCCAGAACTATCTGCCCCCTTTTCTGAGGTGATAGTGCAGAGCAAACTTTTTAGATCTCTTTTTTTCCTCTTTGCTGCAGCAGCTGTTCCTCTATTGCCCTCCGAGTCTTCTTGTTGCTCCTGACTCTGCTCTCTAGGAAGCTCAACTGTCTCAGCTTTTAGGAGCAGTTCCCTTTTCACTTCCTCTTCCATAGTAATAAAAGTGCTCTTAAAGCTTAGATCTAGGAAAGTGGAGCTGTTTAGTGTCATCTTCAGCTCTCGCATCTCTTTTCAAAGTCTTCACTAATTCTCTGCTTCATTTCCAACACTAGTGCACTGTCACCTTCCTCATCTTTCAGGCAGGCTCTTATCTTCCACATGAGCGGTGGGACTGATGAGAGAGTTGTTTCTTTCCCTCCACTTAGGGCATCTGTGAAATCACTGAGTGGAACCAAGACATCCCTCACTGTTCCCAAAGTTTAATGTGTGTGTCTCTGGGCATCAGGTGCCTCTTCTTTCTGTACTCAGCCAGAACAGCAGAGACTGCTTGCTGCTGCCCCCGCTGTCGATTCACCATATCATAGGTGGAACCCCATCGGGTGGGCTCATCATGAATTAGTGTATGTTGTGACAGCTTTAAAGATTTCTGTTTGTCTTTCAGCAGTCTTGACATTTTATTAGATTTTGAGAAGCCAGAGACGGTCTTGCGGAGTCGGGAAAGACAGCTTGCCACAAGATCAATGTCTAAGGCTTTCTTGGCTGACAAATGCAGATTGTGGCCAAAACAGGGTATCCAGGTGAAGTCAGCAAAAGCCTTGTGGTTGTTAGAAGCATTATCTGTTGTGATACCAGACATTTTGGCCACATCTAGCCCCAGGAATCTGTCACAACATCATCCAGGGCTTCCTTCAGACTGTCAGCTGTGTAGTCAGTGCAATGCAGAGCATCCTAAGCACCGGGACTGCATTTCCCAGGATTCTGTGATGAACTGGATTGTTACAGCCATATATGCGTTTACAGTTCTGCTGGTCCAGAGGTCCATAGTAGAGGAGAAGAATGGCTTTGGTGTCAGCTGTGCACTGATAATAGACCTTGTCTCAGCATACACCTTGGGAATTTCATTATACATTCATACCTTTTGTCCAGGTTGTGTACAAGGTTTCTGAACCCAGCTTTCTCAACTAAAAATACTGGTACTTGGTCCATACAGATGAACTCTACCACTACCCTGCTGAGCCTTTTAGCATCTTTGGACTCCTTTGAATACTTTATATGCTGCTCAAAAACGGGTGGTAGGTTGCTTCTGAGTGGGCAGAGTCAGTTGCTCTGAACCAGAGGCACTTGACTTCCGTAGTTGGAAAAAAAATGGGTTAGAAAATGTATGGTGATGAATTTGTCATAGCAGAGGGCCTAATTAGTTGTTGAGATACCATTAATCTATGACTAGGTTATGTCATATTGTATGCCAACGTTTCACAAAAAAGAAAATGAGTTCCAGTGCTGTCTTTATACAGTATGTATGAAACATTAAATGGGCAATGGCCAAATCTCTCATATTTGTGACTTCACTGTACAGAGATGCACGTGTGCATTAATTAATTTGTGTTGTGGGTACAGGGGCTGTTGTGATGACTTATTTGCTAGCCTGGTGCATATGCAGGATTGAAATGTCTCTCCGTAGTTAAGTGACAGTGTCTCTGACACCGTTATTTGCATACGACGTCATGGGCGACACTTTTAGCACTACATATGTAAATATGTAGGCTATGTATGAGTATGTATATTACTACTGTGGAGAGGCTTTTCGATCACTCTTATTTCTTTCATGGACATAACGGGAGTGAACTAATCAGCTATCACCTGTCGGTCTTTGAATTCCTTGATAAGGTCGGGATGTTTGTCCGACATATGTTTGGCCAGGTTTGACGTGTGTCCTCTTTCTGCAACACACACTTTAAAACAGCGCTTGCACAGCGGTGCTGCTGTGTTTATGGGCTCGCCTTTTTCGTCCACTTTAAAGCCAAAACACCTCCGTATTCCACTTCGGGCCCGCTCGAGTTCAGGTGTCGCTGAAGCTGCTGCCATCTCTTCAACTCTAGTTTCTGAACCAAATGAAAAAGTGGTCCGCTGTCTCTGCTGTTACTGTCGACTCACTTCACGCTGGCTGCGGCCTGCATTACAAACTCAGTCAGGGTTGTGTCCCGCAACGTCACACACACCACTAGCGTAACGTCACTGCTGTCAGCGTTGTGCTTAAAGAGACACATTCCTATCAGCCAGATCAAATAGTCGTTCTCACAATAAAAGTATTGTTTTTTGTTTTTTTTTCCAAAACGCTGGTATGGTACTGTTTTAAAAACTCTAGTACCACGGTACTTTTTCAGTACTGGTTTATCCTGCAACACTAGTATATACAAATGACAACGTGTATTCTATTCCATCCCATTCTATTCTATTTTTGTCAGTTAACCCATATGGCATATTAAATCATAACAATGTTGTGTTTGACAGCTGTTTTTCAATAGGTTCTCACTCTTCATTGTGAATGCTGTCTTCTAGAAGTCTCCTCAGACAGAGAGCTGCACTGACAGTGGGGCAGAAAATGAAGGTAGTTGCCACAGCGACCAGATGAGCAATGATTTTTCCACTGATGACTGTGTTGACGAGGGCATCTGTCTGGACAACACCGGCAGCACCGAGAGGGTATTGAAGCCAAAGGTAACAAGCCAGATTATTGTCAAATACACATTACAAAAACAACAATTCAACATCATGTGAATCCTTTTGAGAAAAGGTAAAGGACTATAAAAGACAAGTTACATGGAAGCTGTTCATATCATTGCTCATCTTTGATGAATGACTGTTTGCTACAACAGATGAGGAATACATCATACTTAGAAATGGTCTATACATGCAATGCTGCGGAAACAAAGAGGGCTAATAGTCATGTATCACAGTAAAAAGTTTAGCTGATAACATCATCTTAACAGCATTTATCAGCTTGGAAGAAAATTGTCATATATCTTCTATCTGAATGTGAAGTACTGTATTTCTCTATCTTATTTCTAGAGTTTGCTGACTTTTGAGCTGTTTTCTGTCATGGTCCATTCGGGGAGTGCCGCAGGTGGCCACTACTACGCCTGTATCAAATCCTTCAGCGATGGCCAGTGGTATAGTTTTAATGACCAGCACGTTAGTAAGGTCAGCCTTAAATGTGACATAATCTTTCCTGTATCACAGAAAAGTGAGTCAGTTCATCTGGACACAACGTTTATTGGGAGAAACGTTTCAATACTCCTCCAAGTGACCTCTTCAGTCTCAACTGAAGATGGTGGTGTGAATTCATGTTTGCAGCAGCCTCACCCAGTACTGGTGTGGGAAGATGGTGGCGCGAATTCACGTTTGCGGAAGCCTCACCCAGTACCGTCCATGCAGTGTCTTGGTCCACGTCTGCGTCTAAGTTTATCGTTTGATGGCTGGGAGAGCTGGCGCTGGATCAGCTGGGAGGGGTTGGTCTGCTGCGTCCTGTGGGCCCAGGGACCATGGCCCCGCCTGGAGCTGTGCCCAGAGAGGTAACACCGAGAGCAGTCACAGCAGTGGGGAAGGCTAAGCTAACTGCTAGCCCGTGCATACTGGCAGTTCCAATAACACTGAGGGCGGTCTGACAGGAAGCAGGCAGGCTAAGCTAACTGCTAGCCCGTGCAAACCGGCAGTTCCAATAACACCGAGGGCGGTCTGACAGGACGCAGCAGTGGGGAAGGCTAAGCTAACTGCTAGCCCGTGCATACTGGCAGTTCCGACAGTCATCCTGCCTGGCGTTCGTTCTCCTGGACAGTCTTTTTTTTTTTACTTTGGATATGTGGGTCCGTTTGGATATGTGTGTCGGTTTGGATATGTGTGTAAGTTTGGATATGTGTGTTCTTGTAGTTCTTGGATATGTGTGTTTGTCTTTGTGTTGCACTGCTGTGGGCTGGGGGAACCATGTTTCATTTCATGTACGCAAGTGCATGAAATGAAATGACAAAGTGTTTCTGATTCTGGACTGAGTGCAGGTGCCCCACCCTTATAAACAATACTGTTCGGTTTCATATGCAAATTGCCGTGATCATTAACTAGAGTTGCAATGGCCATGTGTACTATTCACAGAGGTGTCTGTGAATGTTCTCGTTCATCCAGGTCATGGTTAGTCCAGTTGCACTTGATTCAACTCCTTTGGATATTCACAGAGGATTGGGGAATAATTGCAATCACAGTATTGTAAGATGGCAAGAGATGTACTCTTAGTCCCCCCCCAGTTCAGTGATGGTTGTTCCCTCTTCGTATAGATGGCCTCCTGGTGAGACTGAAGAGGTCACTTACATGATGATGAAATGTTTCTCCCAATAAACGTTGCATCCAGATGAGCTGATTCACCTTTAGCTGATGACCTGGATTATTGCGCACGCATAAAAACCTGTTGTGTGCACGTACCACACTCAAATACATCGACAACATATACATGTAATACATCAACTTGCACCCACACAAACAAACACTGGGCTTAAAGTTCCCTGGTTTACAGCTGCTTTATCCTGCACTCTAACCGAGAGGGTTACTGAGGGGCAGAAGTGGTCGGCGCCTTCTGTGAGCGCATGATTGAAGTCACAAAATAATCGCCACATTTAAAGTGTTTTCATTCCCATATTGGCAATACCCACTCCTCAGGGTACAACTTTTATCCAGTCATTTGCTGCACTGCGTTGTATTATTTTATTTCACAATAGTCTGGGAGCAGAGCAGTTAGTCCACCAGTCAGGAGTAACAGTTCTGTGAGTGGCTGTGTAGCATGCCGGGAACTAGGCTGAACAAGATTAAAGATCTCTGCAGTGTGGAGGACAAGTTCATTAAAGACACAAGCCTGGTTTGAGAAAGGATTTGAAAGCATATGCAGGTGGGTGTGGTGATAGGAAATGGTTGGGGACCACTTGTTTAAACTTAAGAAAACCCTGTTCTTGTTTCTGTACCCTTTACTTAAACATATCGTATACTGAAGCATCAAAGACGTGCTGGGTTTTTTTCTTTTCTTTTTTCTTTTTGACACCCCCCTTTTCCCCCCAATTGTTCTTGGCCAATAATCCCACTCTTCTGAGCCGTCCCGGTCGCTGCTGCACCCCCTCTGCTGATCCGGGGAGGGCTGCAGACTACCACATGTCTCCTCCATACATGTGGAGTCACCAGCCACTTCTTTTCACCTGACAGTGAGGAGTTTCACCTGGGGAACGTAGCACGCGGGAGGATCACGCTATTCCCCCCAGTTCCCCCTCCCCCCCGAACAGGCGCCCCGACCGACCAGAGGAGGCGCTAGTGCAGCGACCAGAACGCATACCCACATCTGGCTTCCCACCCACAGACACGGCCAATTGTGTCTGTAGGGACGCCCGACCAAGCCGGTGGTAACACAGGGATTCAAACTGCTGTCCCCGTGTTGGTAGGCAACGGAATAGACCGCCACGCCACCCAGACGCCCAAAGACATGCTGTTTATCACAAGACTGATCTCAGTCACAGGCTGCTGTATGTACACTTAAGTTTTCATTTCGGTGCCCCCTTCACACCCTACTGAGAAACCAGTCGACACTTTTTTTTTTGTTCTTTGCTTGAACCTCTGTATGACTAGTCTTTTATATGAAAACACCCTATATGTTAATTCTGTCATGCTTGAAGTTCAACACGGTACTACCCGTTTGTAATGAACAACAGTGCCAATGCCAGGTTTTTTGTTTTTGTCCTGTTGTAGATCACCCAGGATGATATCAGGAAGACATATGGAGGGTCCTCAGGGAGCAGGGGCTATTATTCCAGTGCCTTTGCCAGGTCAGTTGTTGTGTGCATACTTTCAGTTACCCATTGGACTGGTCACACAAACCAGATGGTTGTCTGCTCATTAGAATGGTGAAGAAAACTGGAACCTAGTTACACCTGTTTCCCGAAGAAAACAAAAACTGTTTATTTCCAATGTAGTCACTGTCTGTTTTCCCCTTCACAGCTCTACAAATGCATACATGCTGATTTATAGGCTGAAAGATCCCTCAAGGAATGCAAGTAAGGGATTAACATACATAAATCTGAACAGTATAACAGGAGACACCAGTATAAAGGCAGCGACCCATGACATTAGCCGTGTTTCCATCATGTATTTTATAAGGTTTTTGAAGTACTGCGGTAGAAAAGGTTTATGGAAATGGCAAACTTTGAAAAGCTTCCTCAATTTCTCAGTTTTTACACTCCTTTGAGGTGGTTTTTGCCTTTTTGGAAAAAGAGTTAATGGGCTAAGTGAGAGATGGAAAAACCTCTCCCGAATAAGTTCTGACATAGTGAGCATCTAACTCACATGATTGATCAGCTGTTTCCGCTGTTGGCGTCTTCCCGATATTCCCTTTTCTTTGTCTTCTTCTCCGGACAGCATGAAACACGGCCAACAGTAGCTGATATTAAAGAACAATGACAACTTTACCCATTGAAACAAATTCCTGAAGCCTTCGCTCCATTTTCTCTCATAGATGACCAAGGCAACTGGTTTTGTTTCTAGTTCGCAACCTTTACTTCCTCTACTCCCTTTATTACAGCCATGCGTAATGTACCGCCAACTTCTGATGAAATTACGCTTTCCGTCGCCTAGCTTATTCGCTCCAAACCAGTTGATGGAAACGTGCCTAACTCGTATATTCTTTTTTTTTAATCTTTTTTTTTTTTCGATATTGCAAAAGTTAGCTTAAAATTGACTTGACAGTTAATGGAAACACGGTTTGTGGCTTTGTTATTGCATCAACAGATTTCCTCTTGTGCCAGTGTTTTGATTCGGGTGTGCTCAAACAGACGTCAATTTCAGTGACAATGGTAACAATCAGCATCCCAGCCAGTCACTAAGGAGGTCTTGGTATATAGTCCACTTCAGTGTAAAGCTCTTAAAACTACTTTGGGACTAATGTTGATAAAGGTCATCATCATTCTGATGGTCATCATTATGAAGAAGCAAATGTATTGTAGTATTAATGTGATTTATGTAGGAGTCATTTACTGACCCACTCTTTTTAGAAGCTCCTACAATGGAGCTACGTTGTGCAATGTGCCCCACACCAACAAAGAACCACAACATGGCAGCCGCTCAGTGGGTTCGAGGTTTATGCTGGTGTTTCCCTGTGTTCTGACAATAATCTGCATGTGCTGATCATTGTAGAAATTAAGTTCCTTGTGCTGAAACTAAGACATTGCATCTGTAATGTGATGTCTGTCTGCCTGTGATGTCTTCAGAGTATTTAGATGTAGAGGATTTTCCAGAGCACATACAGCGTCTGGTTCAGAAGGAGAAAGAGTGTGAAGAACAGGAAAAACGACAGCGGGAGATTGAGCGTAACACCTGCAAGGTAACTTGATCGTCCGGTAAACTGGCTTTAGATTGTGTTTTCTGTCAGTGACACTTTGTATCACGTTTGCCTTCTTACTTTAACTTTCAGATCAAGCTTTTCTGCATGCACCCTGTGAAGATGATGATGATGATGGAGAACAAGCTAGAAGTTCACAAGGACAAAACCCTCAGAGAAGCAACAGAGATGGCCTATAAGGTTGGAAAGTGTCAAGTCAATTTTATTTGTGTAGCCCAATATCACAAATTACAAATGTGCCTCAGGGGGCTTTACAGCAACACAGCATCCTGTCCTTAGACCCTCACATCAGATACGGAACAACTCCTTAAAAGCCTTTAACAGGGAGAAAAAACAGGAAGAAAGCTCAGGGAGAGCAGCAGAGGAGGATCTCTCTCCCAAGACGCACAACGTGCAATGGATGTTGTGTTTACACTATTTATAGAATACAGCATTGACTTAGATTCTCAGAGCACTGCTCTGTCTGTACTTTTAAAGAATAATGTTTTATCCAACCAGATTCCTCTGTGCTTGTAGCAGTGAACCTTCACAATGTTCACTCCTAACTGGGTTATAGTTATAAAACAATTGAGCTTTTTCTGATATTACAAGAAAAGCACAGGTATCCCAAATTCAAAAGAAATTGTTCAAAATGAAGATTTGTAAATGCGTAAAACCTCACTGCATTTTGTTAAAGGCCTGGGCTTTTTGTTGATAGGCAAAGTCTTTACATTTTTGTCCTTATTTGTCTGTGGTCTACATTCGTGTTTTTGTGCTGCTCAGCTGATGGAGCTGGAGGGCGTGGTTCCTCTTGACTGCTGTCGCTTGGTGAAATACGATGAGTTCCACGAGTATCTGGAATGCTCCTATGAGGGTGAGGAGGACATGCCAATGGGCCTGCTGTTGGGGGGAGTAAAGTCCTCGTACATGTTTGACCTACTATTGGAGACCCGCAGGCCGGAGCAGGTGTTCCAGCCCTACAAACCTGGAGGTCAGTTGTACGCTGTGCTCTTAATGAAGCTACTAGCCTCAGGAAGTGGTGATTTGGGTGTGACATGGGTAAACATACCAATTCAAAGTGAGCACGTCAGCTACCCTCAGTACAAAGTTGTGTTGATAGCACTCTATTAATTTTAGATTATAATAATCTATTAACAAAAAACTTCCAATCCGGTCTATAGCAGCTAAAGACCTCTAAAGATGGTATAGGAGAGCAGTTTTTCATGTGCTCTATAATCTTTTAGTTTCCGCAGTTGATGATTGTAAAATTTTGCCATATTGCCACGAATAATAACATTTTGTGCAGTAAAACAATGCTACACCACTTGATCTACTGGTGAACTGTAAAGGCTGACTTTGCTACACAGTAAAAGTAATGTTTACTGTGTGTGTATGCATGCCTGCCTGCCTGCCACCACAGAGGTGATGGTTAAGGTCCATGTTGTGGATCTCAAGACTGAGACCATTGCTCCTCCAATCAGCGTGAGGGCTTACCTGAACCAGACCGTCATTGAATTCAAACAACTCATTGCACAGGTACACTGCTGTTCTGCTTTCTTTCTCTTTCTCTCCATCTCCTGTTAGTCCTCCTGAGCAATTGACTAGCACATACAGTAGGTTTTGAAGACATTAGTCTTTTCTGAAATAGTGTGTATCTGTGTGCACACCAGTTTGAAATATTAAATCTTTTAACCTTGTGGGTTTATACCTTCTAGGCTGTGTTAAATGTCAGGTGTGAGAAGTACTTTTTAACCGTCATCGTAAGGCTGGTTATAATTTGAACACTTTGGGTGCCTCATCTAGATTTCTCATTAGCTATGAATGTGAGATCCAATAAATGTTACATGCGCCATTGTGGCCACTGTCCAATCATGCTCTGTGTGTCCTATCTGTTGCTAAGGCTACAGAACTGTCTGCAGAAACCATGCGTGTGGTCCTGGAGCGCTGCTATAACGATCTTCGGCTCCTTTATGTCCCCAACAAGACATTGAAAGCCGAGGGCTTCTTCAGGAGTAACAAGGTCCCTTGGATGGTCTTTTGTTTTGTGTCTTACCAGTGCTTACTGTATTTCTGACATGTTTTCATTGTCCTCGTGTGATGCTGCTGTGTGTGTGTGGTAGATGTGTAGTTTGATGCTGCTGTGTATGTGTGGTAGATCTGTGTAGACAGTGTTGAAAACCAATTTGAACATCTCTTCAGACTAACCAATTGGATTCTGATCTGTGATTGGTGCTTTCCCTGTTCTCAGGTTTTTGTGGAGAGCTCTGATTCATCAGATCACCAGGTCACTTTCACCGACTCCCTTTTATGGAAACTGCTCGATCGCCACGGAAACACCATCCGACTTTTGGTCTTGCTGCCTGAGCAGTCTCCTGGCACCCTGACCAACAGAACTGTTTGCAAGAAAGCGAGCGGTGACTCCAATCTGTCCTTTGGGTCAAAGGGTAACAGGAAATCCGTAGATGCTATGCTGGAGGAAAGCACGGAGAAACTAAAGAACTTGTCTCTCCAGCAGCAGCAGGGCTCCGGCACCAGCGACAGCCAGAAGAGCTCAGACGCCAGTGACTTTGATCATATTGAGTCACCCATCCAGGAGTCAGACTCCAAAATCTGTGCAGCTGCAGACAACCGAGAGCTGGAGAACCGGATCCGGTCAGCAGTCGCTGGCAATGGCGGCGCCTCCACCTCCGACCTTGAGAACCAGTTTGCCTGTGAGGAGCGGTCGGACTCAGAGGTGAACAACGATCGCAGCACAAGCTCGGTGGACAGCGACATCCTGAGCTCCAGCCACAGCAGTGATACCCTGTGTAACGCTGACAGTGGTCCCATCCAGCTGGCCAACGGCCTGGACTCCCACAGCATCACCAGCAGCCGTCGCTCCAAGGCCCATGAAGGCAAGAAAGAGACCTGGGACACAGCGGAGGAAGACTCCGGCACGGACAGCGAATATGACGAAAACGGGAAGAGCAAAGCAGAGGCCCAATACCTTTACTTCAGAGCAGAACCTTATGCCCAGGACAGCACCACTGGGGAAGCACAGAAATGTATGTCCCCTGTTTTAATGGTACAGTTAGAAGATAAACGTTTGAGTAATGAAGTAAAAGAAAAACCTAAACAAAACATTTACAAAAGAGGCAGATTTTTTTATTTATTTTTTATTTATTTTTTTACTTGCACTTATGAATTAGTAATGCACTTGAAAAAAAGCGTTTTACTACTAATGCATTATACAATGCTCCACATCCTGTCTGCATTGGCTCTGTAGGGAGAAATTTGTCTTGAAAGAGATGCCAAATTGTTATTCTGGATGTCTGCTAGGTTTACTGGTCCATGTGGACAAGAGAATAACGCTGGCAGCGTTTAAGCAGAACCTGGAGCCCTTTGTCGGAGTCACCTCCACACAGTTTAAAGTTTTCCGGGTGTACGCCAACAACCAGGAGTTTGAGAGTGTGCGGCTGAACGAAACCCTGTCCTCCTTCTCAGATGATAACAAGGTCTGTCCCGCCTGCAGCCGTCATAGTCGCAGGTTTCTCTTTGTTGTGCTGTTGTGTTTGGGTGTGACTATAGTTGACATTTTGTTATGTTCTTAGATAACTATTCGACTTGGAAGAGCACTGAAAAAAGGGGAATACAGAGTAAAAGTATACCAGCTACTAGTGAATGAACCAGAGGTAAGAAATGAGAAGAGGCATCTTTGGAATGGGTGTACAAATGTTTTATTTTGGCAAACTAAACAAAAAGTACATTTCCTCCGTTGCACTCAATACAAAATGTGACTTAGCTGGCCAGTAGACTGTCCCTCGTAGTTAGTTCAACATTTACTTCAGTTTAACAGATCTGTGGATGAGGTCTGATTGTTTGTGGGCGCGGTAATATTCCTCATTTTAATGATAATCGCAGTTGATTAATGATGATTTTTAAACAAGGCATTCATTTTTCCAGCCCTGCAAGTTTCTGGTGGACACTGTTTTTGCCAAAGGCATGACTGTCAGACAGTCTAAAGAGGAGCTGCTCCCGCAGTTAAAAGAACAATGTAAGCTTGACCTCAGCACTGATAGGTGAGTTGGTCTTCATTCCTTCTGATACCATATATTATTCCACAAATGAATTTAAAGTTTCTACTCGTCACTCCTCCAAGCAGGAGATGCACAGCAGTTGATATTCTAAAACCTTTCTATTACAGTCAGCCAGTCGACTGGCCGATGTGCATACTTTGTATTGCTAAACAATCTGTGTGGGTGTGGTGGGGTCAGGTTTCGTCTCAGGAAGAAGACTTGGAAGAATCCAGGCACAGTGTTTCTGGACTACCACGTCTACGAAGAAGATATCAACATCTCCTCTAACTGGGAGGTCTTCTTGGAGGTTCTGAATGGTAATTCAAGATTCAAGAATTTTATTGTCATTGTGCAAGCACAACCACATCGCAGTTGTGTCAACCTCAAAATGGTGCATACATAAAAGACAAGAAATATTAAGATATCAGCGATAAAATTGTACAGAGTCTAAACAATCCCATCTCCATCATCCAAACCACTTGTCCTGCTCTCAGGGTCATGGGATGCTGGAGCCTGTCCCAGCAGTCATTGAGCATTAGGTGGGGAGACACCCTGGACAGGCCACCAGGCCATCAGAGGGCCCCTCGTATCAATACATTAAAAAAAAGAAAGAAATCCGTTCATTCCCTACTTCCCCCTATTCAGTATCTAGGAAGTTCTATGTAGAGTCTAAACAATAGAGGTGCAAAATATAAGCAGTATAAGATATAAAACACAATACAGTTAATGATAAAATACAACTTACCAGGTGCAAAAACATTAGCAAAAATGCAGTAAAGGTGCGGTGGACAGATATGAAGTTCAGAAGGTGTATGCATGACCTTCAAATCCCTGAAGGACAGACGAGATGTAATTTTGGAGCTGGTAATGGTTGTTCCGTGGCTCTCTTTCAAGGAAGATGCCAATGTCAGGTTCTGTAATGTACGTAGGCAATAACTTACACACAGAGTACTAAGTAAGTACAACAAGTGGAAAACAGTTAAGTCACTGGAACAATGTAATGCACGATTCTTATTGGGGCTTAACACGTGTCAGCCAAACCCTGCACAGCAGACACATGATAATGATGATTATAATGATGATAATAATAATGATAATGATGATAATAATGATAATGATAATGATGATAATAATAATGATGAATATAAAAATGATAATAATAATAATGATGATTATAATAATGGTAATAATAATCTTGGGCGGCACGGTGGCGCAGTGGTTAGCGCAGTCTCCTCACAGCAAGAAGGTCCTGGGTTCGAGCCCCGCGGTAGTCCAACCTTGGGGGTCGTCCCGGGTCGTCCTCTGTGTGGAGTTTGCATGTTCTCCCCGTGTCTGTGTGGGTTTCCTCTGGGGGCTCCGGTTTCCTCCCACAGTCCAAACACATGTAGGTCAGGTGACTCACCGTACTAACTTGTTCCTGTGTGTGTGTGTGTGTGTGTGTGTGTGTGTGTGTGTGTGTGTGTGTGTGTGTGTGTGTGTGTGTGTGTGTGTGTGTTGGGCCTGTGATGGCCTGGCGGCCTGTCCAGGGTGTCTCCCCACCTGCCACCCAATGACTGCTGGGATCGGCTCCAGCATCCCCGTGACCCTGAGAGCAGGATAAGCGGTTCGGATGATGGATGAATGGATAATAATCTTTATTTATATATTATATTTATTTATATAGCACTTTTCAAAAAAAATGTGACAAAGTGCTCCACAGGGTAATAAAAACAGAACATGATATAAGGTGATAAAATCGTATAAAAAAGATTAAAAACTAGAATAAAATCAGTTAAAATTGATAAAAACGAAACACAAAAGATAAAAAAAAATGTGCACGCATGAATTCAAATCTACACAGAAACATAAAAAATGTGTAGAAGCGTACACACACTGGACATTGGTACAATTACAAGAATGCCATCCTAAACGAGTAGGCTTGTAACTTTTTTAAATTTGACACAGACAACGACAGTCTGGTGTCTGTAGGAAGCGCATTCCAGAGTTTGGCGGTCCTGGCAGCAAAAGCCCCATCCCTTCTGGTCACAGAATGGGACCTGGGAACAATGAGGAGGAACTGATTAGATGGTCTGAGGTCACGTTCAGGTTCAGAATGTTCAGAGGTCTTTTATATATTCTGGGGACAGTCCACGTTGGGCTTTAAAAGTAAGTAATACCATTTTAAAACCAGCTCTGAAATGCAAAGGGAGCCAGTGCAGTGATGCTGAGACAGGTGGAACGTGGTCCCTTCTCTTAATGCCCATGAAAAGCCTGGCAGCTGAATTCTGAACCAGCTGTAGGTGTGACAGTTGCTTTTGGCTGAGGCAGGAGTACAGAGAGTTGCAGTCGTTGAGTCTGGAAAAGACAAACGCATATATGACCTTCTAGTCACTGAAGGACAGAAAAGATTTAATTTTGGAGATGGATCGTAATTATCAAAAACATCTTTGGGACAACTTTCATGACCTGTTCCTAAAAGGTGAGGTTAGAGTCAAATATAACAGCTAAATTTCTAGCAGAATATGTTGCATAGGGATCGAGGGAGTCCAGCTGGTGCTGGAACTGCTCAGTTGTGCAGTGTGGACCATTTAGTAGTACTAGGGGCATCCTGACGGACGACCTAGGTGAGGAGGTAGTAGTACCACTGCTTTATTATTGTTAAGCTGTAGGTAGTTTTGATGCATCCACACTTTTATTTCAGTTAAACAATTTTTCAGGTAGATTAGGTTATTTGGGTTATTTATCTGCCTCTGGGGATGCACAAGCCAGTGCATTCCAGAAACGTTTCATCATCATCGAAGTGACCTCTTCAGTCTCAGCTGACTGCATGTACCCCACCTTATAAACAATACAGTGACTGCAGGTACCCCCACCTTATAAACAATACAGTGGCATAGCAACCCAAACCAACGACCAGTTTCATATGTCAATATGGGTGTGACCATTAAGTAGAGTTACAATGGTCATGTTTACTATTCACAGAGGATTAGGGAATGTTTGCAATCACAGCATTGTAAGATGGTGACAGATGTACAGCCCGCCCCCCCCCCCCCAGTTCAGAGGTGGTCATTCCCTCTTCGCATAGATGGCCTCTTTGACTCCCTGTTCGAACCAGCGTTCCTCCCTATCAAGGATGTGCATCTCCTCTTCCTTGAAAGAGTGGCCACTGGCCTGTAGATGGTGTAGACTGTGGAGTCCTGGTCTGTAGATGGTGTAAACTGTATAGATGGTGTAGACCAGGGGTGCCCACAATTTTTTGACTCGTGAGCTACTTTTAAAATGACCAGGTCAAAATGATCTACTCATATTAAAAATAATAATAAAAATACTTAATACATGTTTTACATATATATGAACATTTATATGCAGTGTGTGTATTTACATACATGTTGTGTTACATACACAGTATTGCAGTGGATTTGCATTTATATTGAACCTTACACAGGCAATAATCATACCAAGCATTTGCTACTACACTATTTTGAAATTGCATCACTGCATGAACCTTTACAGCTGTGGTAAATAGATTTGTGATCTCTACCTCTCTACTCTGAGGATGACCTGCACTGGAGGGAGTCAGACAGGGTTGCATAGTTCGGACAGAAGCTGCTGGTAGCCAGCCTCAAGCAGGCCTCCAAATGATCATCTGTCATGGCGGAACGGTATTTGGACTTGATAATCTTCATGTGAGAAAAGGCTGACTCACACAAATAAGTAGAGCTGAATAATGCCGTCAAGGAGGTTACACATTTCCTCATGTTTGGGTACTTGTCCTCTGTAAGTAAGTTCCAAAACTCTCCATGCGCCCTGGACTTAAGCTGAATGTCAGCCTGTACTGTCAGCATCTCATCCTCCACTGCAGACGAGTTCAGGTGAAACAGTGTTGCCATTTTTGAGGCGAGGGAATCCACCTCTGTATCTTCCCCAAATGGGTAGCACATAAATGTAGTGATTGGCTCAAGCAAAGCAAAGTCTTGAAATCGTTTGTCAAAGTCTGACCGGACATTTTCAATCTGCTCTGTGTAGCGTGCACTGTCAAGTTGCGCACACACCCTCCCTTGCTTCTCCAGCTCTGCTGCGAGGTTTCGGAAGTTTCCCAAATCACGGCACTGCAACTTTGAGGACAGAAGTTGCATTTTCCATTTGAAAACGTTAACTGAGCTGATCATGTTTACCACGCTTTTGTCTTTTCCTTGCAGCTCTAAATTAAGCTCGTTCAACAGGTTGGTTAAATCAGTTAAAAACGCCAAGTCTAGCAGCCACCTATTGTCATGAAGTTGCTTGTGTTCCGCATGTTTAGTGATAAGGAGAAACTCCTTAATCTCCGGACAGAGCTCTCGAAATCTCTGCAAGAATCTCCCTCTACTAAGCCTTCTCACGTCAGTGTGTAGCAAGAGGTCAGAGTAGTTACAGTCGGCCTCTTCCAAATGTGTACCAAACAACCGTCTTTGAAGAGACCTCGCTCGAAGAGAACAGGCGGGTTTGGTTGCCACATCCATGATCTCTTTCATGTTTAGCATTTTTGCGCATAATGCTTGTTGGTGTATTATGCAATGGTAATTAAGGAAGTCCGGGAAAGCATCGTCCTCCCTGCACTTGGCAATAAATCCATTGGAGCGGCCCACCATAGCAGGCGCACCGTCCGTGGTGACTGACACCAGTTTACACACTGGGAGCTGGATTTTATCCACAAAGTTTTTGAAGATCTGAAAAATGTCCTCTCCCCACGTGTGTTCCTTCGTGGCTAGTATTGTTAACAGCTCCTCTTTTGCGGTCATATGTTGAAACACCATGCGAATGAAAATGCACAATTGGGCCGTATCACTTATGTCCGTAGACTCGTCCAATTGTAGTGAGCAACACTCGCAGTCCACGATGTCCCTCCAAAGCTGCTGTGTCAAATCACCGCCCATCCCTTCACAGCGCCTTGTGACGGAATCTCTTGATAACTGGAGAGCTTTGATTGAAGATATTATTTCTGATTTGTTTTTAAAGTCCCGAAACAACGAATCTGCTGCCTCAAGGGAGGCCTCTTTCATCATCTCTCCATCTTGGAAGGCCTTCTTATGCTTAATGATGGAGTGACTCACCCGTAAAGATGCTTCGGTGGCTGCCTTTGCCTTTGAATTCGGCTGCGTGAAAAGTGACTGCTGGGCGATCAACTGCGATTTCAGTTCCCTCACCTTTCTCTTTCTCAGCTCGCTTTTCGGAGGGAAGTCATTGTCATAGTTTTTATGAACAGTTCGAAAGTGCCTCTCCACATTTCCTTTCTTTGGGATAGCAATGCTAGACTGACAGATGAGACAAACGCATTTGGAATAAGACATGGTGAAAAAAAAGTCCTCCTCCCACTCCACATGGAAATGGTAGGTTTTTTGTTTCTTGTTAGGTCCAGCTCCCCCACTCATTTTTGTTTCGTTTCACTTTTTAGTAGAATTTTTTTTTAGAGAGTTGAACTAGCTAGCTCGATGCAGTTCTGCATTAGTTAGCTCATGTTGTGGGCATGTGAACTTCAAGGTACGTTCGAGAAGGGCTCTGGTTGTTATGGTAACCTAATGTAACAAAGTTTTAGGTTCCACTCTAGAATCTTTGGTTTTAGGCAACAGCAGACTGGCTGTCCTTTACGTCAATCAAAAGGCAAATGCCAAATGGAGGACAGATGATAGGCTAATGTCTTGGGGAAAAAAAAAAGTTTTTTTGGAATGTCATGGAGATCTACCAGCACTGCCTTCGCGATCTACTGGTCGATCGCGATCGCCGTAGTGGGCACCCCTGGTGTAGACCGTGGAGTCCTGGCCTGTAGATGGTGTAGACTGTTGAGTCCTGGCCTGTAGATGGTGTAGACTGTGGAGTCCTGGCCTGACGTGTTAGCTCTCCTGTGTTGTGCCATCCTTTTGGCCAGCATCTGTTTAGTTTCCCCGATGTACAAGTCACAACAATCCTCCTGACACTTAACAGCTACACTATATGTTTGTGCTGGGGGACTCGATCCTTGGGGTGGACCAACTTATGCCACAGCGTGTTTTGGGTTTGAAAGCAACCGAGAAACGGTGTTTGGAAAATACACATCACAGCTTTTCAGACACTCCCGTCACATACGGAATCACCACTGGTTTACACTTAGGCAGCTGTGGTCCTTCTCCTCTCTTGTATTGGCTGGTGCACTGTTTGGGCGTCTTCCTGCTTTGACAAACGCCCAGTTAGGATAACCACACTTAACCAGGGCCTGTTTAACGTGGGATTTCTCCTCTTCCCCGGCTGCTGTGTGGGGACGTTGTCAGCTCGGTGGTGCAGCGTCCTGATGACTCCTAGTTTGTGCTCCAGTGGATGATGAGAAATAAACCTTAAGTACTGATCAGTATGTGTTGGTTTACGGTAAACATCAACAATCAAATGTCCCCCATCACCAATTTCAATTTCACAGTGTAAGAAGACTACCCTGTCATGTTCCACATCCTCCCTGGTGAACTTGATGTGGTGTCCACAGAGTTAATGTGGTTGGTGAAACGTGCTACACCCTGAGATTAGATTTTAACCCAGGTGTTGTCCACAAATCTGAACCGATGGCTAGGTGGTGTCTCTGGATAGGACATCAGAGCCTCTTTTCCACTTCCTCCATACAAGTTGGCCACTACAGGTGAGACTGGGGGACCCATAGCACACCCATGCCTCTGCCTATAGTAGTGCCCCCTGTATGTGAAGTATGTGAACTGAAGACACTGCTTCAGGAGTAGACACACCTACTCAGTGTTAAGGGTGGTGCTATTGCTAAGGGTGGGGTCGTTTTGTAATTTCATACAGACTACCCCCACTGCTTCATCAACAGGAACGCAGGAGAAGAGAGACATAACATCATAAGAGACCATTGTTTCATTCTCCTCCATGATGACGTCCCTCACCTTATCCACAACATCCACAGTGTTGTGAATGTGCTGTTCATTACTGCCTACCAACGGGTTCAGAACAGATGCCAGAAACGTAGAGAGGTTATAGGTCACTGACTGAATCATACTAACAATAGGCCAGAGTGGCACATCCTGTATATGTATCTTAGGTAACCCATACTACCTAGATGTAGCGCCCCCTGGGTATAATCTGTGGTACAACATTCTGTCGGTAGCATTGTCCTGTTCTAACAGCCTCAGACAATCTACCACCTTTTTCTTGTAACCACTGCCTGGATCTGGTTTCAGGGGCTCATAAGTGTTCATCTTGCTAAGTAACGTCATAACGTTCTCCCGACAGTCTGTCTGGTTTAATACAACAGTGCGTCTGCCTTTGTCTGCTGGAAGGATGATGATGCTCTTGTCCTTACTGAGAGTCGTGAGAGCTTTCCTCTCGTCTCTGCTGATGTTGGATGGTGGTGCCATTGCATTGCTGAGGCAGGCTGTAACTTTGTCTGTAGTTGCTCCGCTTCCAAGTCCGTGATGTTTATACTTATCAATGATTCCGTGGCTGTGATCAGTTCCACTAGCAGGATTTGCCTCTGCGTAGCAGCAAATTTAGCCACTTTGCAAGGATGTCTTTCTCCACCTGGGTGAGTTTTCTGTAAGACAGATCATTCAACCACTTGTCCACATCGCCGGCGCGTGTCTGGCATCCGTCTCTCTGTCTGCTGATGTCTCTGGCGTGCAGCAAGTACGTCGAACTTCTTTTGAAACGTTTCATCACTCATCTAAATGACTTCCTCAGTCTGAACTGACTGCCGGTATCCCCACCCTTATAAACAATAAGGTGGCATAATGACCCAAGCCAACAAGTGGTTTCGTATGCAAATGACTGACCATTAAGTAGCGTTACAGTGGCCATGTGTACTGTTCACAGTACTGGGGACCAACATGGGGATCGCCGGTTCGAATCCCCGTGTTACCTCCGGCTTGGTCGGGTGTCCCTACAGACAGAATTGGCTGTGTCTGCGGGTGGGAAGCTGGATGTGGGTATGTGTCCTGGTTGCTGCACTAGCGCCTCCTCTGGTCGGTCGGGGAGCCTGTTCGGGGGGAGGAGGAACTGGAGGGAATAGCGTGATCCTCCCACGTGCTACGGCCCCCTGGTGAAACTCCTCACTGTCAGGTGAAAAGAAGCGGTGACTCCACATGTAATGGAGGAGATGTGGTAGTCTGCGGCCCTCCCTGGATCAGCAGAGGGGGTTGAGCAGAGACCGGGACGGCTCGGAAAAATAGGATAATTGGCCAGATCAAAGGGGGGAAACATCATCATCATCATAATAATAATAATTTGCTCAGGAATTACATTTTGAGATATGAATAAATATAGCATTTGTTAATCAGCATTTGCTTCCTTTATATATATATATATGTGTGTGTGTGTGTGTGTGTGTGTTAACATATGCAGCATGTTATATGTTGAAATCATGTTGCGTACACCACCAAGTCAGTTTCCTAGTATGTGCAAACATGCAAACATGGCTATCGATGAAACACGAACTAGCATGGACAGAGCTGTGGCTGGAGGAGGAGGAGAGGGGCAGACTTACAAGGATTTATTGTCATAAGGTAATAATAATAATAATAATCATTACATTTATACAGCACTTTTCTAGAAAGCCAAAGTGCTTCACAGTGAAGGGGGTAACTCACTTAAACCACTACCAATGTGTAGCACCACCTGGGTGGTGCACGGCAGCCATTTTGCACCAGAACGCTCACCACACATCAGCTTGAGGTGGAGAGGGAGGACTCATTGAGCCAGTTACATGGGGGATGATTAGGAGGCCAGATGGAGAGAGCCAGGTTGGGAGTTTTGCCAGGACACTGGGAACCCCCTACTCTTTGTGATAAGTGCCATGGGATCTTTAATGACCACAGTGAGTCCGGACCTCAGTTTAACGTCTCATCTGAAGGACGGATGAGACGTTAAAGACGTTAGGTGGTTTGAGTTACTCAGTTCTAGTGATAGTGATGTGTGGTGGACACAAGTGGTCACAGGTCTGACTGTTGGCCTCAGCAAGTGAACACAAAAATGAACAGCAACAGCTTATAAAAACACTCCAGGCCATAATAAAAACCAAAAGGCCGTGTTAGACACCCACAGAGCAATACAACACCTCCAGCACTGGAGTCTCCTCTCACACCACCCTGTATGCTTTTACACATTTCAACTTGGCTTCATACTTTTTGGGATTTTCTCCCCAATTGTACTTGGCCAATTACCCGACTCTTCTGAGCCATCCCGGTCTCTGCTCCACCCCCTCTGCTGATCCGGGGAGGTCTGCGGACTACCACATGCCTCCTCCCGTACATGTGGAGTCACCAGCTGCTTCTTTTCACCTGACAGTGAGGCGTTTCACCAGGGAGACGTAGCGCGTGGAAGGATCACGCTATTCCCCCCCCTCCCCCCGAACAGGTGCCCTGACCGACCAGAGGAGGCGCTAGTGCAGCGACCAGGACACATACCCACATCCGGCTTCCCACCCGCAGACATGGCCAATTGTGTAATTGTGTCTGTAGGGATGCCCGACCAAGCCAGAGGCAACACGGGGATTTGAACCGCGATCCCCGTGTTGGTAGGTAGCAGAATAGACTGCTACACCACCCCGACACCCCGGCTTAACATGTTTTATCAGCTGTCTGCATTTGCTGTTCTCCATTTTTGTGTCCTGTCAGTGAGACCAGCAGTCAGATGTGTGAGCAGGAGAGTCAGCAGCCATGTTGCCTCTGTACGTCAGTGTCACTACTGGTCTCATGGCAGTGATCCAAACTGTCTTCTAGGTTTCGACACTGTGGGTACTGTGAAACTAATGCATGCACCTTACTATGTTCCCAGAACCCGAGAAAATGAAGTTCATGTCCCAGCTGGCTGTTCTGACGAGGCGCTGGAGTCCTTCGCAAATGAAGCTGGAGCCCTTCCAAGAAGTGGTTTTAGAGAGCAGCAGCGTTGAAGAACTCAAGGACAAGGTTTGTGTGTGTGTGTGTGTGTGTGTGTGTGTGTGTGTGTGTGTGTTTTGCTGTTTTCTATGGTCAGTAGCCATGCTAACCTCCAAAGCTGAAGCTAAGTCACTTTCTTTTTTTCGTTGGCTGGTTTGAAACACAGGACATCAGAAACCTTGGAGAGAAAAGATGGATGGTTAAAAGGATGACACCATTGAAGAATTAATGTTTTGTGTCAGTGGTCTTTATTCATAATTTTTCCACTTCAAGCAGGTTTTTCTCTCTCTCTCAGCATGTTGGTGTTTCCAATCAGATTTTGCCGCTTGAGAAATTATGAAATAGATGTACGTTACGTTAAATGTTGTGTACTCATGCACTCCCTGGCTGTCTTTCTGCCTGTCTGTCTGTCCTGTGCAAACTAACCACCCAGATCACAGTTTGGCATTTAAATCACCCGACCCGCTAATTGACACTTCAGGCAGCATGACTGGGTTCATGTACCTGTAGACATAGGTGAAGTTTTTTATGATAGCAGAAAGTACGTCAGGGCTGAACAGTAACCACGTTACCGCCATACCACTGTGTGAGGAGGTTACTGCGGCATGTTACCGTCATATCAGCTTCCCCCCATTCTGCTTGTTGCCGTCCTTACAGTCGGTGTACAACCTGCATTATTTGATTTTCTTTGCACTTGAATGTTCCTTGTTCACTGAGACACTTTAATATCTAAGTATGAAGTAATAGAAACAAGGTTTTTGTTGTACTGCCTTCCACAGCCTGCAGATTAAACTGCTCTGTGTTCTCCGTTAGATTTATACAGATTGCGTCTGGGTGGTGTGGCGGTCTGTTCCGTTGCCTACCAACACGGGGATCGCCAGTTCAAATCCCAGTGTTACCTCTGGCTTGACACAATTGGCCGTGTCTGCGGGTGGGAAGCCGGATGTGGGTATGTGTCCTGGTCGCTGCACTAGCGCCTCCTCTGGTCAGTCGGAGCACCTGTTTGGGGGGGAGGGGGAACTGGAGGGAATAGCATGATCCTCCTACGTGCTATGTTCCCCAGGTGAAACTCCTCACTGTCAGGTGAGAAGAAGCAGCTGGTGACACCATATGTATGGGAGGAGGCATGTGGTAGTCTGCAGCCCTCCCCGGATCAGCAGAGGGGGTGCAGCAGAGACCAGGACGGCTCGGAAGAGAGTGGGGTAATTGGCCGGGTACAATTGGGGAGAAAAAAAAGGGGGGGGGGTGCTCTAAAAACAGATTTCTGCAGATGGGACTACTCTGTGTTCTCATTAGCTTTACACTGGGCTGTACTGCAATGTACTGTCACGTATTGTCTGTTTGTGCAATAATAACTTCTTAAGTATCCTGTGAGCCAGACTGGATATAAACAACACTTAGATGCCCCCCGTGGTGGTGAAAAGGTGATGTAACAGAAAAGCAAGTGACAAGTCCAGTTCGGTGTGATGGTTAATAGTGCTACATTAATATGTGGCGCATTTGAACTGGACTGCTATGAGTCTGCCGGAGGATCTGCCTTTTGAATTATTCTGCTCCGGAGTTTTTAGTTTCTGGACTAAAATCACAGACCTTCCCCAGTAAGGACGGTTTTAGTTTGCAGACTGTTCAGTGCAACTTGATGAACTACTTTGTTTTTTTACGGTTCACTCCTTCAGTACTGACTAAACGACCATCTAGCTGTGACAGATGCATTACTCAACCAGATATTCAGCCTCTGATGTGCCGTTTGAGATCTGGATGCTGTGAATAAACTTGGAATTATGGACAAGAACTTAATCATTAACCTAATAATACAGAAAAGTGGGCGAACAGTCGAGCCGATTCAGTTCTTTTTACACTGACGTTCAATTTGCATAAAATTAATATTCTCAGGGAACCTTGTTCACACAATTTTTAAGTAACTTTGAGCTGGTATTTTTACTTAACAAATGAGACATGGAAGCTCCACACAGGATAAAAGTGACCAATGATCTCCACAATTATTCCAAATCACTTGATATCCCCAGATCATGAAAGTCCCATGCAAACAGACTATGAGTGAGTGAGTGAGTGAGTGAGTGAGTGAGTGAGTGACCACGTAGTCAGCTTAGGCCCATTTGTCATTTATATTCAAAAGCCTTCTTCTGCATCTTAAAATTCCTTAAAGGATGATTTCTGGTTTTAATGTATGTCTATTTGCATCTGTTGGTGTGTAAATGTGAGTCATTAATGACTGCTTCCCCCCATGACCCTCAAACCACAACGTTGCATTCATCTAACACAGTTTTAAGGACACGTTTCTACTCTTTCAGCCCCAGAGTGCATACAGTAGGTTACCGTTTCAGAATCAGAATCGTGTTTATTGGCCATGTGGGTTTGACCATACGTGGAATTTGACTCCAGTTTCGTGGCTTTCAGTGTACTTAGCACAGAATAACAACACTACTACGCAACAATCTTAACATATATACACAAGGATTATACTTATTTATACTTTATCACCTCTTATTTCACTTATACAGCTGAAATAAGAGGTGATAAGGTGCAGTGGTGCAGAGAATATATCAGAGATGCTGAAATAGATGTTAGCAGGTTACTTACATACATGCCTGAGGTAGATGGACATGACAGAGTGTACCAATATTTGTACAATGTACAGTACAGTATATACAATATGTATATTACAGTATATACAATATGTACAGTGCAGTATATACAACATGTACAGTGCAGTATATACAACATGTACAGTACAGTATATACAACATGTACAGTGCAGTATATACAACATGGTTGATTTATTGGCAGTATTAAGTGCTCATTTGAATGACATCCTGGGGAAAGAAACTGTTTTTATATCTGGTTGTTTTGGGGTACAGTGCTCTGTAGCGCCTACCAGAGGGGAGGCATTGGAACAGGTTGTGACCAGGGTGTGATGGGTCTGCAGTGATGTTGCCTGCCTGTTTCCTGAGTCTGGAGGTGTATAAGTCCTGAATGGAGGGCAGGTTGGCACCAGTGATTTTCTCTGCAGACCAAACTGTCCATTGTAGTCTGTCCCCGTCCTGTTTGGTGGCTGATCCAAACCAGACAGTGGTGGATGTGCAGAGGACAGACTGGATTATTGCAGTGTAGAACTGAATCAACAGTTGCTGAGGCAGGTTGAACTTCCTGAGCTGGCGTAGAAAGTATGTCATCTGTTGGGCCTTTTTGATGATTGTGTCTATGTTGGATGCCCACCTTAGGTCCTGGGAGGGGGGGCAGTGCTGGGGGACTCCTCCTGAAGTCCACTGTCATCTCCACTGTTTTGAGCACGTTCAGCTCCGGGTTGTTATGGCCACATCAGAGGGCCAGCTGATCAACCTCCTGTCTATATGCAGACTCGTCACCATCCCGGATAAGGCCAGTGATGGTTGTGTCGTCCACAAACTTCAGGAGTTTAACAGACGGGTCACCTGAGGTGCAGTCATTTGTGTAGAGGGAGAAGAGTAGAGGGGAGAGCACACATCCCTGGGGGGCGCCAGTGCTGATTGTCCAGGTGCTGGATGTGGTTTTCCCCAGCCTCACCTGCTGCCTCCTGTCTGTCAGGAAGTGTTTAATCCACTGGCAGATGGGGGCTGGTACAGTGAACTGGGTGAGTTTGGAGTGGAGGATATCTGGGACGATGTTGTTGAACACTGAGCTGAAGTCCACAAACAGGACCCTTGTGTATGTCCCTGGGGAGTTGAGGTGTTGTAAGGTGTAATGCAATCCCATGTTGACTGCATCCTCCACTGACCTGTTTGCTCGGTAGGCAAACTGCAGGGGGTCAGGCAGGGGGTCTGTGATCTCCTTCAGGTGGACCAATACCAGTCTCTTGAGGTATTTAATGACCACAGACGTTAGGGCAATGGCCCTGTATTCATTTAATCCTTTGATACGGGGTTTCTTGGGGACCAGGATGATAGTGGAGCTCTTGAAGCAGGAGGGGACTTCACACAGCTCCAGTGATCTGTTGACGATGTGAAAATGGGGGCCAGCTGGTCAGCACAGATTTTAAGACAGGAGGGTGACACGCCATCTGGGCCTGGTGTCTTCCTGGACTTTTGTCTCTGGAAGAGCTGGCGCATGTCCTCAACACAGATCCTGAGTGTGGGTGGGGGTTTGGTGGGGAGGGGAGAGTGGCTGACAGGGAGTGCAGTTGTTTGTGTGTTGTGGCTGGAGAGGGTGAGGGGTGTAAAAAATCTGGATGTCATCAAATCTACTCAAGCTAAATACCAATAAGAATGAGCTCATGGTTGTGGCTCCCAAGGCGCTGCTCCAGAAGGTTGGATAAAAACAAGCACAAACAACATTTAGTATAAATAAGTGAGGTAGTAAAAATAAGTGATGTAGCAAAAATGATGATAAGACAATAAAAGACAGCAGCAGCTTTTAAAGTTTCAAATAGTGCATGGGGTTATTGCACATAGTTGTCCATATTGCAGCGGCTTTAGTACCAGTTAGTCCTCAGCAGCTATAGGCAGGTGTGTGTGTGGGGGGTGGGGGGGCACGATGGAGGCTACGGCTCTGGGGAAGAAGCTGTTCCTCAGCCTGTTAGTCTGGGTTTTGATGGTGCGGTATCTTTTCTCCGATGGCAAGGGAACAAACAGACAGTGACCTGGGTGTGTTGTGTCTTTGACGATGTTGTTGGCTTTCCTCAGTGGGCGGCCAGCATACACAGCATCCACATCTGGGAGCACAGCTCCCACAATCCTGGAGTCCTGTCTGGGGTACCTAGCAAAACCCCAGACAGGCTTCGGTATGTGCAGAATTCAGCTGCCAGGGTGCTCATCTGCACCAAGTCCTGGCAACACATCACTCCCACCCATGTCCACCTTCACTGGCTCCCGGTCAAATCCCGCATTTCTTATAAAATCCTCCTCCTCACCTATAAATACCTTCATGCCCTTACCCCCCAGCACCTACCAGACCTCCTCAACCCCTATATTACTTCCCGGAATCTGCGGTCTGCAGACACAGGCCTGCTTTCCATTCCCCACACCAGCCTGCAGAGTTTTGGGGACAGAGCCTTTAGTGTGGCAGCCCCACCCTTTGGAACTCTGTTCCAGCTGAGATCTGCAACGCTGCTTCTTCTGACAATTTTAAAAGACTACTGAAAGCCTACCTTTTTGCTAAGGCCTATGGTCTGTAGTCTTGATCTTTGTTTTAATCTTCTTTTTTCCCCCCCTTTTTGTTCTTATCTGATGTAAATTGTCCTTGGGTTCCTTGAAAGGCACTACACAAAACTAAGTTGTTGTTGTTGTTGTTGTTGTGTGAAAGTTTTCTTTTCAAACCTGCAGTAAAACCCATTTAAGTCATCAGAGCCAGTTGATGGTTCCCTGCAGTGTGGGGGGATGGTCTCCTGTAGTTGGTAATATCTTTCAAACCTCTCCAGACTGATGATGGGTCGTTGACAGAAAACCTGTTTTCAACTTTTCAGAGTAGCAACTTTTTACCACTCTGATCTCCTTTATGAGTGTATTTCTGACTTGGTTGTGCCGGATCCTATCTCCACCCCTGTAGGCTTCCTCTTTGGCTGAAGAAGCTGCCTGAGTTCTGCTGTGAACCAGGGCTTATTGTTGTTGAAGGTACACAAAGTTTTGGTGGGCACACACATGTCCTCAAAAAAGCTGATGTAAGATGTCTCAGTGTAAGTAAGTTCGTCCAGGTCTGTAGATGCAGCCTCAAACACTGGTACACCCTGTCATGTCCATCTACCTCAGGCATGTATGTAAATAACCTGCTAACATGTATTTCAGCATCTCTGATATATTCTCTGCACCAATGTTCTTTATCACCTATTTCACCTGTATAAGTCAGTCCTTGTTTTTATATCTGAAGATTGTTGTGTTGTCGTGTTGTTATTCTATGTTAAGTACACTGAGAGAGCCACGAAACCAGTCACATTCCATGTTTGTGCAAACCTACATGAACAATAGACCTGATTCTGATTCTGAAAAACACTCCAGTCAGTGCAGTCGAAGCAGGCCTGGAGCTTGGTCCATTTCCTCAGTTTTAACCACAGGCTTTGCAGATGTTAAGTTTCTGCCGGTAGGTTGGGATAAGATGAATCAGACAGTGATCAGAGAGCCCCAGGGCTGCATGGGGCACAGAGCGATAGGTGTCCTATAATAGTGTAGCAATGATCCAGAGTGTTTTTGTCCCTAGTGCAAGGATGGGTAACATGATCCAGAAAGGGCCAGTGTTGGTGCAGGTCTTTGTTCCAACCAAGCAGTTACACACCTGAGTCTATTAGTCAACCAATAGTCTTTGCTAAGGACCTTGATTTGTAGACTCAGGTGTGTAACTGCTTGGTTGGAACAAAGATCTGCACCCACACTGGCCCTGTCTGGATCATGTTACCCACCGCTGCCCTAGTGGGACATTTAACATGCTGTTTGTATTTTGGCAGTTCGTGGCTGAGGTGTGATCTGTTAAAATCCCCAAGGATAATGAGTAGGGAGTCTGGATATTTGTGCTCCATGTTTGTAGTTTGATCAGTCAGGTGTTTTAATGCCTCTTTAACACAGGCCTGGGGTGGGATATAGACACCCACCAGAATACATGATGAAAATTCCCACGGTGAACAGAATGTTTTACAGTCAGTGAAAAGGTCTCTAAGTGAGGGCTGCATGATTTCTTCAGCACTGTGACAGCCGTACACCAACCTTTGTGTAGAAGCATATGCCGCCACCCTGTTTTAACCCCCAATAGCTCCCCGATGGCTCCGTATCGTGGTCTGCTCAGAGGAGTTGGAACTGCAGCAGATGAAGTGTACTGTCCATGATATGCTCACTAAACCAGGTTTCAGTGAGAGACGGGGCAGCAGATCTGGAAAAGTCTTGAGTTTTTTTTACATGTAGGAGTAGCAGTTCGTCCATCTTGTTGGCCAGAGAGTGGACATTTTCCAGGTGGATTGACAGGAGGGCGATTCTAAATCCCCACTGTCCCAGTTTAACGAGTGCTCCGGCTCGCTTACCCCTTCGGCGTCTTCATTGTAGTCCACACAGGGCTGTACCGATCAAGACCTCGGCAAGACTTGCATTAAAATGTTCAATTAAAGTCAGTAAAAAAAGTCTGTTCAGTTCATCCAGTGGACAGTTGGAGACTTAAAAGTTCTTCCCTGCTATATGAGATCAGTGAGGGGGCGCCGGAAACTAAACAAAAAGAAAAACAGACAAGTCCCAAGAGAGTACAGAACCAATGCTACTGTCTGTGGTGCCATCTTGATGACAATGATTTCAAATAGTACATGACACTTATGACCCATTATTTCTTCTCTGACTCTGCAGCTCTGTGAGATAAGTGATATTCCTCTTGAAAACTTGGAGTTCGCAAAGGTACGTGAGAGGACTCTTGGATTTTAATTTCAACCCTATCTTCTCAGCCATGTTCCCTTAGATCGAGAATGTTTCCTCTCGTCTTGTCCACAGGGGAGAGGAACATTTCCCTGCGATATCTCAGTGTTGGAGATTCATCAGGACTTGGACTGGAACCCGAAGGTGTCGACTCTGAACGTGTGGCCTCTGTACATCTGTGATGATGGAGCTGTCATCTTCTACAGGTGAAGGATGCAGGATGTTTCTTGACTGATGAGCATGGGAAAAGAGTGTCATGGCCCATGTCTGACAGCATAAAATATGAATAAATGGTTTATGAGGAACCCTAGCTTTCTATGGACACAATAATAACTCCTTTGAATATTGAGTACAGGTCCAGATGACAAAAGTTAGTGAGTAAATGGGCATATATATGACTGTAAACTCAGTTTCTTAACATTAGATTGGCCTTTATATCGAGACGGTATACAAAACTGAACAGGATGCAGTTTAGGGCAGAGGTGTTGGGACTCAGGAAATGTACGTAATACCTGATTTTAGCAAGTTTCTTCTTCCTCTTCTTCTGGTGTTAGCGAGTTTAATATCAGGTGTACGTAGCACACCAGAGTCATTTTGACAAGATGGAGATGTTTTCCATTTCTTGTCTCATTACAACTATCTTCTCATCTGCGTGTCTGCAGGGACAGCAGCGAGGAGCTGCCGGATCTATCGGAGGACGAGCGCAATGAGCTGATGAAGAAAGAGAGCAGCCGTCTGCTCAAGACTGGACACCGCGTCAGCTACTCTCCACGCAAGGAGAAAGCCCTCAAGATCTACCTGGACGGAGGCCCCGCCAAGGACCTGGGGCAGGACTGAGAGCCAGAGCACTGACCCCGGCTGCGTAGAAATCCCACCCACCGCGGTGTCGTACGGCTGGACGTAGGGACCCTGTCTGCATGAGCGTGGAGCGCATGGACTCCATTGCCTTGTGGTGGACGTGCTCTTACCCTCCACTCTGAGCCCAACAGCGGCAGAGGTTGGCTCAGAAACCATATTGTGCACTATAGTGTATTGTACTGTAACGTTCAAAGGGAAGTACAAAAGCTATTCAGTAAAACATTTGAATACTGTATAGACAAATCAGTTGAGCAGAACATGCAGGGGTGGCTGCACAGACGTTAGAGGTGTTAAACTGGAGAGGAAAACATGGCTGTCTGTTTGTGTCACTTGTCTCCCTCCCTCCCCCATTTCCCTCGTTGTCTCGGTGTTTCTCTTCACGTCTGAGTGGATTTAAGCCCATTTTGACTCGGTGAGCATTTCTGAAATCACGTTACTCCGGTTTAGCAAGCGTAAAGACACCGTGTGTGAAAGGACTGTCCTGCAGCCTTTCTGAGTTCCTTCTCTGCCCAGTCACACTCTATCGGGGGTCTTGGGGACAGGCTGAAAAATCATTCATTATAAAGTTGACTTAATGATTCAAAAAAAAGACAGGCAACAATTTGGAATGGCCCAGCCAAGGGCTCCTTTCCCATAATGCCACGGGGTAATTTTCTTACTGCTGCCCTTCCCTTCATGATTTCGTGGAGCTTTTCCTCTCTTCCGTCACTGGTACATAGACTTCTGCTCCCTCTACCACCGAGGACGAAGAAACGAGCCCAAGTAGACGGCGTCGATAAGAATGTCCTTGTTTTGTTTTTGTTCCTGTAAATTATTTTGCTCTTGACTTAATGATCTGATTACGTCCTGTGAGAGAACCTTCACACATCCGTTGTTTGTATGTAGCCTTTATTTTTAATTACCGAGTAACTTGCTGATGTTTTGTGCGCTGCACCGTGTGAACCGGGTGCGGAGCAGCAGTCTCTTGGGCAGCATGTTTGTGTCGAGGTGGCGAGAGTTCACCGTGGCTTCTGCTGAAGGACAGAAAGGAGATGTGAAGAACGAAGAGACGTGAAGAACGAAAGGAGACGTGAAGAAGGAAGAGACGTGAAGAAAGCGGTTGTTTTGGCGCTTCTACCTGCTGCTTGATAGACACCAGAAGGTGTAAAGCGCCGGCTCCCAGCATGCCCAGTTTCCTGCGGACTCCTGATGCTGCCACCAGCTGCTCACTGTAGAACATGCCAATACCCGATTTGTTTTTTGATCATTTCTTGGAGATTTAAAAATCCTGTGTGAGCATAGTTTAAGATTGTTAGAAACAAATTAAAATGCTTTTTTTTCATAACTGCAGTTTTCTGTCAATGTAAATTAAACCTTTGTCACTGAAGCTGAGCCTGTATGGAGACCTTGTGTGTCCGAACCGGACGCTCGGCTTTGCTTCTCAGACTTCTCAGTTTGTTAAAAAGCAGCCGTGCAGGTTTTTACGTGTCTGCTTCAGGTACTCGTGATGAGGAAGACTCATTCAGGTACTCATTCAGGTACTCGTGATGAGGAAGACTCGTTCAGATACTCGTGATGAGGAAGACTCATTCAGATACTCATTCAGGTACTTGTGATGAGGAAGACTCATTCAGGTACTCGTGATGAGGAAGACTCATTCAGGTACTTGTGATGAGGAAGACTCATTCAGGTACTCATTGAGGTACTCGTGATGAGGAAGACTCGTTCAGGTACTCGTGATTAGGGAGACTCATTCAGGTACTCGTGATGAGGAAGACTCATTCAGATACTCATTCAGGTACTCGTGATGAGGAAGACTCATTCAGATACTCATTCAGGTACTCGTGATGAGGAAGACTCATTCAGGTACTCATTCAGGTACTCGTGATGAGGAAGACTCATTCAGGTACTCGTGATGAGGAAGACTCGTTCAGGTACTCGTGATTAGGGAGACTCATTCAGGTACTCGTGATGAGGAAGACTCATTCAGATACTCATTCAGGTACTCGTGATGAGGAAGACTCATTCAGGTACTCGTGATGAGGAAGAGTCATTGAGGTACTCATGAGGAAGAGTCATTGAGGTACTCATTGATGTACTCGTGATGAGGAAGACTCATTCAGGTACTCGTGATGAGGAAGACCCATTCAGGTACTCGTGATGAGGAAGACTCATTCACGTACTTGTGATGAGGAAGACCCATTCAGGTACTCGTGATGAGGAAGACTCATTTAGGTACTCGTGATGAGGAAGACTCATTCAGGTACTTGTGATGAGGAAGACTCATTCAGGTACTTGTGATGAGGAAGACTCATTCAGGTACTTGTGATGAAGACTCATTCAGGTACTCGTGATGAGGAAGACTCATTCAGGTACTCGTGATGAGGAAGACTCATTCACGTACTCGTGATGAGGAAGACTCATTCAGGTACTCATGAGGAAGAGTCATTGAGGTACTCATTCAGGTACTCGTGATGAGGAAGACTCATTCAGGTACTCGTGATGAGGAAGACCCATTCAGGTACTCGTGATGAGGAAGACTCATTCACGTACTTGTCATGAGGAAGACCCATTCAGGTACTCGTGATGAGGAAGACTCATTCAGGTACTTGTGATGAGGAAGACTCATTCAGGTACTTGTGATGAGGAAGACTCATTCAGGTACTCGTGATGAGGAAGACTCATTCAGGTACTCGTGATGAGGAAGACTCATTCAGGTACTCGTGATGAAGAAGACTCATTCACGTACTTGTGATGAGGAAGACCCATTCAGGTACTCGTGATGAGGAAGACTCATTCACGTACTCGTGATGAGGAAGACTCATTCAGGTACTCGTGATGAGGAAGACTCAGTCACGTGACATGAGGCGGAAAACCACGTAATGGACTGCTGGTTTATCCTTCTGGCCCCATTTGAAGATCAGCAGCAGATGTGTTTGGGAGGAATTCCGTTTTGTTTTTTTGGACCCCCTCCCTTTTCTCCCCAGTTGTGCTTGGCCACCCCCACTCTTCCGAGCCGTCCCGGTCTCTGCTCCACCCCCTCTACCGATCCGGGGAGGGCTGCAGAGTACCACATGTCTCCTCCCATACTTGTGGAGTCACCAGCCGCTTCTTGTCACCTGACAGTGAGGAGTTTCACCAGGGGGTCGTATCGCGTGGGAGGATCACGCTATTCCCCCCCAGTCCCCCAGCCCACCCCGAACAGGCGCCCCGACCGACCAGAGGAGGCGCTAGTGCAGCGATCGGGACACACCCACATCCGGCTTCCCACCCGCAGACACGGCCCAACCAAGTCGGAGGTGGCACGGGGTTCGAACCGGTGATCCCCATGTTGGTAGGCAATAGACCGCTACGCTACCCAGACGCCCCCAGAATCCAGGTTTAAACACCATCCATCCATCATCCAACCCACTTACCCTGCTGTCAGGGTCGCGGGGATGCTGGAGCCTATCCCAGCAGCCACTGGGCGGCAGGGTCGTTGTGTAATTCAGGAGACGCGTAAAGACGAGTGAGGAGATGTAATGGATTACACACATAACCGCAGCAATTTACACGGTCATTTGCATAATTTATTAGACCACGTCAGGCGCGTTCTCGGCCATAGCAGCGCTAACGGAAAGGTCGGGGTTTGATACCGCGTGCTCCCTCTGCTGTCTGACTCCGCACTCGGACCCGCTCACTTCCGAGGACAGCTGTACAACGCTGATGACGCAACACCTCCACTACTGACGCGCTGCTCACTTAAGTGATCCAGACTCTCACCTAAATGATCCAGACTCTCACCTAAATGATCCAGACTCTCACCTAAGTGATCCAGACTCTCACCTAAATGATCCAGACTCTCACTTAAGTGATCCAGACTCACCTAAATGATCCAGACTCTCACTTAAGTGATCCAGACTCTCACCTAAATGATCCGGACTCTCACCTAAATGATCCAGACTCTCGCCTAAGTGATCCAGACTCTCACCTAAATGATCCAGACTCTCACCTAAATGATCCAGACTCTCACTTAAGTGATCCAGACTCTCACCTAAATGATCCAGACTCTCACTTAAGTGATCCAGACTCTCCGAGTCCGTCGACAGTTTTTCGTCCCCCAACGCGCTTTAAGTGTAGGTCTTGGTTACAAGCTGGGACTCCATGAAGGTTGATTAGTTGGCTGACAGACTGTTTTTCAACATGCTGTTGGATTCACTGCCAAAAGCCTGCTGCTCTGAACGCGTCAGGGAGTTGCTGTGCGGTTCGGTCCCCGTACGGAACCGCAGCTGGACGAGTCCTCTGTTCAGACGCGGCTGTTGGCATCAGAACCAGGTGGTGATGAAAGAGAAATGAAGTGTAGAGGGGCCGCCAGATGGCTAAACAGCCTCTTTGTGTTTCGGCAGAGGAGTCCTGGGCGTACGGACAGCATTACTGGTATGTCGTCATACTTAAGCTGCTTTGTTTCTTTCTTGTTTCTGAACTGCTGAACAAGGCGTTCAAAGCAACCCTTTAGGCGGGCGGGTGATACAGTTTGGTTTCTGAACTGCTCAGTAAGCTGTTGGACCGGAAAGCCGCTCTGTTGTGGAGAACGGCCAGATGGATCGTTGATGACGTTGTGAAGCAGCTACAGAAGTGCGGACACAGGTTAGTGTGGATCAGCACGTTCTCCACACTTCCACCATACTTGTGCATTAACTGAAGTATTGTGTAGACTGGTACCACGGGCTCTCCTGTCATTCTAACACACCATGTAGGCACTCGCCCTTACCTCCACAATGCAGTTGGGTCAGATTCTCTATTGGTAAAAAAAAATTAGCTGTAGGTCAAGTCAGGTCAGTTTTATTTCTATAGCCCAATATCACAAATTATACATTTGCCTCAAGGGGCTTTACAGCAACACAACATCTTGTCCTTAGACCCTCGCACAATGACCACAACAGTAAAATACTATTTTATTGTGAGACCACCGTTGCAAGAAGCAACCAATAGGTGGAAAGGTTAAAGGGTCACAGCCAGAGCACTCAAGTTTCAAGTTCATTTATCAAATGGACAACAATACAGCAGTGGCAGACATCAGCATCCGGCCTGAAATGAAACAATAGACTCCATGTTGATGTGGGAGTGCAGGAATGAGGAGACGGAGAGATCGAGTCGAGTCAATTCCGTTTACTCGCCACACAAAACGACACCGATACAGCACAATCTCTCCTGGCAACCAGCTGACCAACCGCTAGGCTGCTGCCAACATGGCTCCACCCCGGAAACTCTAAGCAGTGCCTACGTCAGCACTCTGAACGTCTGCCTTAAAGGAGCAGCAGCCCCTGGTGAATCTACCCTCAATTGTGTATCACCACATTGACGTCAAAACATCAACAGCTAATCCTCTGTTGTCCCACTGCTGACTGAGCACCAGCGTTAGCTAACATTAGATAATATGTGACATTTTATATTGGTCATGAAATACCAAGCCATGGCACAGCTAGCTAGCTATTCAGCTAACACTGGAAATAAAAGGGCGCGCTATCAGCTAGCTAACATAATATAGCTAATGTAAGGTAAGGCAAACATTAGCTTTGGCTAGCTAACGTTAGTGAGCTAAACTGTAATTCAGAAACTGACGGTAACCAGATGATATATTTTTAAAATAAAACCTCAGGTGATATTTTGCTTCATATTTTTACTTGCATTGTGGTTATAAATCCAAGACTTAACGCTACCTACACAAGCCACTGTGGTCATTGTAGCCAGCACTGTAGAAGGTGACATGACCGTGTCCCCTGCTGGTGCACCATGACAGCCGACTGGAAAGGGCGGCTTCACATTTCCAGATGCAGTTTCACTGTTGTCTTTGCGTATGTCTCGTTTCACCTGAGCAGACTGCTGAAGCGTCCAAAGTGAGGCACGGCTCTCTGTTTCACTAACTGCTCCTGTAAGTGTTTATAGGTTTATAAATTCTGCTGTTCTGGATTAACCGCCACCCCCCCTCCCAAAAAAAATGCTGCTCCACAACAAAGCACTGGACAGGTAACCACCAGAACAGTAAAGGTTAATGTTGAGGTTTTTATGGGGGGTTATGTTTATTTCCCCCTTAGTCTGCCCTGTCTACACTATGTAGTCTATCTCTGAATAAAGAGAGTCTGTCAGGTCTTCTTCGCTGGAGCTCTGGCTCTGCAGGCAGAGGGAACCTCTCCTGTCAGGAAGAGAAAAAGAAATTACACACACACACACAAAAAAACACCACTGGCAGGAAAAACCTTCAAAATTACAAATGCTCATCTGAACAGATCCCCTCCACACATTTCACCCAATTACTCTGCAAATCCAGATGCAGGATTCAAGGTGCACCAAGCAGCAAATGATTCTCGATCAGGTGCCAGGTAGTTCATTACCTTCATCTGTTGTAGTTATTCAGCCTTCAGCCAGGGAGGTTTTACACCTGACATATGAAGTTATTAAGTTTCCTTTATTAATCCCCTTGGGGAAATCCAGTTACTGCAAATTAACCCATCCTAGATGTGATCTGTGTCGCTAGGAGCGGTGAACTGCTACCTTCATGCTGCGCCCAGGGACCAACTCCAGTTCTTTCCCCATCGCCTCGGTCAGGGGCACAGACAGGAGTATTAACCCTAACATGCATGTTTCTTTTGATGGTGGGGGAAACCGGAGCATCCGGAGAAAACCCACCGCAGACACGGGGAGAACAGGCAAACACCACACAGAGGACGACCTGGGATGACCCCTAAGGTTGGACAACCCAGGGGTTCAAACCAAGGACTTCCTTGCTGTGAGGCAACAGCACTAACCACTGGGCCCCCGTGCCGCCCAACGTCCAACAACACTACATTCGCACAACAGGTGAATGTAGTGAACTACCTGCTGGTACCTGAAGACCTGACTGAGAACCACTGATTCTAGACAGAGTTAAATGAATAAGATCAGACTGTTGTTAACATGGGTTTCCTGTGAAACTGATCAAATTCCTGGACATTGGCCATTCATCTCACCCAAGGGACTCGCACTGCAGGTCCCCGGCACAGGGGCAGTGGTCCACGGGCTCCCGGCGCTCGGAGCCCCAAGAGAACAGCGTCATCAAGTGGTTGGATGGAGCGTAGCAGCGTTCACGTTCAATGGGTCTGGCGGAGCAGATGGGGAACAGCAGGGCTAATCCCACCATGAACACACATGGAAGAGATCCAGAGGAGGATAAAGTCAGGATCCACATTAAAGCTACAATCCTGAATCCAAATGTCAACCGAAGGGTCGACCCACTACCAAAATACAAACCACAGAGGTGGAACCTGCTGTCACTCCCAAATTGATTGACAGGTCTCTTAATGTCTATTCGACAACTACATCTGAGTTTCTGGTGTTTTCTGGTGCTGTAAAAGGTTTGGTCACGTCACTAAACATCAAGCCTCGGATGATCCGCTGTGGCGACCCCTAACGGGAGCAGCCGAAAGTAGTAGTAGTAGTAGACTAAACATCAAGCCTGGAGTCAGACAGACCCACGTGTTCCATTGCCACGCGTTGAGGAGACGCAACATCCTGTGTGAACCGTACACGTGGCCACTGTAGCCACGCCCATATTTGCACATGAAACCTATGGCTGGTTTGGGTCGTTATGCCACTGTGTTGTTTCTAAGGTGGCCAGAGCCCTAGAAAGAGAGAGTTACCTCAACTCCGTAGACCTCAATGGGCCACGTATTTAACAGCCATGGCGGATCATGGGAGCCCCGGACAGCTCCAAACAGCGCGCATAGAATATGCGTCAGGTTGGAATATATCCCCGTATCTATATATGTAAATGTAACAATCTGACAATACTGGTCAGTAGTTAGCAGAAGTCGCGGCCAAGCGGCTCATTTAAATGACCCGCCAAGCTTGGTTTGGAGCTATTCGGCGGCTACATGACCCACGTGACCCTCTCGCGGTCTGACCCCTCACTGACGTAACCCTCTCTTGCTAGGGCTCTGAGGGTGGGGATGCGGGGAACAGGACGCGGAAGCGGGGCAGGCTAAGCTAACTGCTAGCCCATGCAGACCGGCAGTTCCCACCGCCCTCCTGGCTGGTGTTGGTTCTCTGGACAGAGGGCCTTTGTGTTGTGTTGTGTTGTGTTGTGTTGTTTTGGGACTGCGCTGCAGAGTGCACGGTGTTGTTAACTGTTTGTTTGTTTTTCTTCTTTTTTTGCTTTGTTCTCTGTGTGTGTGTGTGTGTGTAGGTTTTGTGTGTTTTTGATGTGTCGTTTTGGGGAAATGTTGGATGTTTTTTGTGTAGCAGTGCTGTGGGCTGGGAGAAACGACAACAAACTGTTCCTGATTCCTGCAGTCAGGTGAGCCTGAAGAGGTCACTGAGGTGATGATGATGATGATGATGATGATGATGATGATGATGATGATGAACTGAGTCAACCTTCTGTGACACAAAGTGTTTATTTTTCTGCTAAAAGCCAAACTGTTCACTTGTGTCTGTAAAGGTTCCTCCATTTGATGTGGTCACATTAATCACATTAATGACATTAATCAGTGATTATCACAGACTAATCACAGGTTGAGCCTTTATCAAGAACCAGGAACACTTTGTTGTTTCACTTCATGAAATGAAACCAAATGCTGTTTCCCCCAACAGTACAACACACACACACACACACAACACACCCACACTAACACACACATACCCACACTAACACACATACCCACACTAACACACACACCCACACTAACACACATACCCACACTAACACACACACACCCACACTAACACACAAACACCCACACTAACACACACATCCACACTAACACACATACCCACACTAACACACACATCCACACTAACACACACACCCACACTAACACACATATCCACACTAACACACATATCCACACTAACACACATACCCACACTAACACACATACCCACACTAACACACACATCCACACTAACACACATACCCACACTAACACACATATCCACACTAACACACATACCCACACTAACACACACATCCACACTAACACACACACCCACACTAACACACACACCCACACTAACACACATACTAACACACACATCCACACTAACACACCCACCCACACTAACACACACATCCACACTACCACACATCCACACTAACACACACACCCACACTAACACACATACACACACACCCACACTAACACACATACTAACACACACATCCACACTAACACACACACCCACACTAACACACACACCCACTCTAACACACACACCCACACTAACACACACACCCACACTAACACACACACCCACACTAACACACACACCCACTCTAACACACACACCCACACTAACACACACACCCACACTAACACACACACCCAAACTAACACACACATCCACACTAGATAATCACTGTCCAGGGGAAGGACCACCAGCCAGGATGACGGTCAGAGCCGCCGGTCAGCATGGGCTAGCAGTTAGCTTAGCCTGCTCCGCGTCCTGTCAGACCGCCCTCGGTGTTTCCTCCTCGGGTGCAGCTCCAGGCAGGGGCCGTGGTCCCCGGGCCCACCGGACAAAGCAGACCAAGCTCTCCCAGCCAGACACCCTGACACCCCTCCCTGCACTCCTCACGCCGACATCAAAACACCACAGCCAAGGCCAGCTGAGGCCGCCTCCAGACCGCCCTCGGTGTTATCGGAACTTCCGGTCTGCACGGGCTAGCAGTTAGCTTAGCCTGCCCCGCTCTCCCAGCCATCAAACGAAGACAGAACCTAGACGAGGACGTGGACAAAGACACTGCGTGGATGGGACGGGGTGAGGCCGCCGCAAACGTGAATTCGCGCCGCCATCTTCCCACACCGGAAGCGGAAGAATGTGACTGATGAAAACAAGGCCTGACTTTGTTTTGTTCCTGTGAGCAAAGTGGGCGGCTACAGGTACAACACATCTGTCTTTAGCAGTAACCAACCACCTCCAGCCAGTCCTCCGTAATGTCCCATTCGGTGGGTGTCAGTGTGTACTCACCAACTGGAATTGGCTGTTTTGGGAGTTTAGTGAAGCTGTACCTTTATGAAAAGCACAGCACAGATCGGGGCGACAGTCCTCCTGGTGGTGGCAAATGCTGCCAGCTTCTCCTTTGGTGGCATCTTGACTGCACTGGCCCCAAACACACAGCTGTCCATCACAGCACTGCACATCCTGCGTACAGGGCTGCAAAACACAAGCACAGCAAGGTGGAGCGCTTCACCTGCACACTGGCCGCTACGGACCGCTACGTTTCCTCATCGTCTAGGGGACCTCTTCACTCTCACCTGGCTGCAGCTACCCCACCCTTATACACAACACACTGGCTGCAGGTACCCCACCCTTATACACAATACACTGGCTGCAGGTACCCCACCCTTATACACAACACACTGGCTGCAGGTACCCCACCCTTATACACAACACACTGGCTGCAGCTACCCCACCCTTATACACAATACACTGGCTGCAGGTACCCCACCCTTATACACAACACACTGGCTGCAGGTACCCCACCCTTATACACAACACACTGGCTGCAGGTGCCCCACCCTTATACACAACACACTGGCTGCAGGTGCCCCACCCTTATACACAATACACTGGCTGCAGGTACCCCACCCTTATACACAACACACTGGCTGCAGGTGCCCCACCCTTATACACAATACACTGGCTGCAGGTACCCCACCCTTATACACAATACACTGGCTGCAGGTACCCCACCCTTATACACAATACACTGGCTGCAGGTACCCCACCCTTATACACAATACACTGGCTGCAGGTACCCCACCCTTATACACAATACAGTGACTGCAGGTGTCCCCACCCTTATAAACAACACAGTGACTGCAGGTGTCCCCACCCTTATAAGCAATACAGTGACTGCAGGTGTCCCCACCCTTATAAACAATACACTGGCTGCAGGTGTCCCCATCCTTATAAACACTACAGTGACTGCAGGTACCCCCACCCTTATAAACACTACAGTGAGTGCAGGTGTCCCCACCCTTATAAGCAACACAGTAGCATAACGACCCAAGCCACCACCAGTGTCCTGTGTAAACATGGTGTGGCCCCTAACTGGAGTGTCCGTGGTGTGGCCCCTAACTGGAGTGTCCGTGGTGTGGCCCCTAACTGGAGTGTCCGTGGTGTGGCCCCTAACTGGAGTGTCGGTGGTGTGGCCCCTAACTGGAGTGTCGGTGGCCATGTCTACTGTCCACAGAGGCTTGGGGAATGGTAGCAATCACAGCGTTGTAAGATGGTGACAGATGAACTCTTCGTCCCCCCTCGGTTCAGGAATGGTCGTTCCCTCTTAACATATGCCCCTTTTCCACTACACGGTACCGGCTCGACTCCACTCGCAGAGTGTGGTTTTCCATCACCGTAACGGCGCCCCCTCAGTGTAGCTGGTCTGCATTGATTTTGGTACCCGCTCCAGTTTTGTTTTTTTACCTCAACAAAGGTGGTACCAGAAAAGTGGTAACTGTTACCAAAATGCCGGTCCTTTCTAGTACTGGATGATGAAACGGTCAAGTCGAGTCGAGCCGGTACCATGTAGTGGAAAAGGGGCATAATAGATGGCCTCTTTGACCCCTCCTTCAAACCAGCCTTCCTCCCTATCAAGGATGTGCACCTCCTCATCCCTGAGAGAGTGGCCACTGGGCTGTAGATGGTGTAGACCAGTGTTTCTCAACCCAGTCCTCAGCAACCCCTATCCTGCATATGTTCTTTGCAACCCTGAATAGGTACCTGTCTGTAGTTATTCAACCAATCAGCAATGAATTGTGTCAGATGTTGCACACCTTGCATAATTAAGTGCTGCGAGATGATTGGTCGAGTAAGTACAAGCAGGGCTACCTATGCAGGGTTACAATGACAATCTGCAGGATAGGGGGTCCTTGAGGACTGGGTTGAGAAACACTGGTGTAGACTGTGGAGTCCTGGTCTGTAGATGGTGTAGACTGAGTCCTGGTCTGTAGATGGTTTAGACTGTGGAGTCCTGGTCTGGCGTGTTAGCTCTCCTGTGTTGTGTCATCCTCTTGGCCAGCGTCTGTTCAGTTTCCCCGATGTACAAGTCACAGCAGTCCTCCTGGTACTTGACAGTACACTACACTGCCCTGTTTGTGCCGAGGACCCGATCCTCGGGCTGGGCCAACTTCTGGTGCAGCGTGGTTTGGGTTTGAAAGCAACTGAGAAGTGGTGTTTGCAGAATATGCGTTATAAGGGTGGGGCACCTGCAGGCAGGTGAGGCTGAACAGGTCACTGACATGGTGATGAAGCGTTTCTGTCAGTAAACGTGTCCGGGAGAACGGGTTCAACCGTCCGTCACTTCCTGACCTGGATTACTGAGCATCAAGACAATTAAAGATTACATTGATTCTATGTGTCCTTCCGCTAAATTTTAGTGTATCAAAAAGTGTGGTGTGTTCATAACTATAGAAGGTCAAAGGTCAATTTGCAGAAGGTCTCCTGTGCTGAGAATAAAGATCAACAGTTCGGTTAAAAGAGCCTCCCCTTCACGTAGACTGACGAACATTGGTCCTGGTGTGTGAAATGGAAATCAGATCAGAGATGCTGTCTCGGGACTGTCTCAGGACTGTCTCAGGACTGTCTCGGGACTGTCTCGGGACTGTCTCGGGACTGTCTCAGGACTGTCTCGGGACTGTCCGGCGACGCAGGTGGTCCAAGTCAGAGGGCCACTTAAAGCTGTTGTGGTTTTGACGTGACTAAGACTTTTTCCATCTGCAGCAGCTTCCTCATCCATCCTCCATGTCTGCACCTGTGTCTTAAATCCTCCGTCGGACACCACCACATGGAGTCATTGATATATACAGCCCACTGTCTTATCTGTCTATCTATCTATCTATCTGTCTGTCTGTCTATCTATCTATCTGTCTGTCTATCTGTCTGTCTATCTATCTATCTATCTATCTATCTATCTATCTATCTATCTATCTATCTATCTATCTATCTATCTATCTATCTATCTATCTATCTATCTATCTATCTGTCTGTCTGTCTCTTACAGCTGGTCGTGCAGTTCATCTTGATTGCAGTGGGATTTCATATGATCATATTTAACTTAATATATGATGTAATATGATATAATGCCATATAATATATAATACCATATAATACCATATAATATGATATAATATGATATCATATACTATAATGATATAATATGATATGATATAATGTACTATATTATATTACCACCCTAAGTTCTCCCACACACCTCCCCTTCTCGTGTCCCTACACTGGCTCCCAGTAGCTGCTGGCATCCGGTTTAAGACTCTGGTGCTGGCCTACAGGGCAGTGACAGGAACAGCTCCTTCCTATCTCCAGGCCATGGTCAAGCCCTACACCCCCCCCCCACCACCTGGCTCTGCTGCCTCGGGATGCCTGGTTGCCCCGTCGCTCAGAGGCCCCTGCTGCCTATCGACCTGGTCCCGGCTCTGTTCTGTCCTGGCCCCACAGTGGTGGACTGAACTCCCCACTGATGTCAGGACGGTGGAGTCGCTGCCCATCTTTCAACACAGGTTGGAAACTCACCTCTTGAAGGACTACTACCCTGTTACTTGTTCTTACCACTTATTGTATTCACTCATTTTAAAAAAAAACAACTCTTTCTTGCACTTTTACTTTAGCACTGGTTTTGCTCTTAGATGCTTGTTTAGATGCACTTATGACCTCTGATGACCAGTAGTTCTCCTGATCTCCCACGTTAAATGATGCACTTATTGTAAGTCGCTTTGGATAAAAGCGTCAGACTAATGACAGGAATGTAATGTCATGTCATGTAATGTCATGTCATGTAATGTAATGTAGTATAATATATAATACACACACACACACACACACACACACACACACACACACACACACACAATTTAGAGGCAAACGACATGCATCAATTAAACTAGGCCAGGGCCTCATGTCCAGCTACTTTAAATGCAGTTTAAATGCAGTTTAATGCACCTACCACATCGAGCGCTTTGCATGGCCGACATTTAGACTCCTGCGCCTCCTGCAGGCAGAAGTGGCCTTTCTGACAGTCCTGGTCAGTAACACACTGCTGAAGAGACCAGACAGAGGAAGCATCCTGAAAAATACTGAGGATGGCTACCAAGGGTCAAATATATCATATCATACATATCATATTATATCATATCATATATACTATCATATTATATACTATCATATTATGTCATATCATATATATTATTATATCATATCATATATATCATATTATATGCTATCATATATCATACATATATTATATATCATATATATCATATATACTATCATAAATCATATCATACACATATATCATATATATATATATCAGATCATATATATCATATATATCATATATACTATCATATTATGTCATATCATATATATTATATGTATATCATATATGTATATCATATTATATACTATCATATATATTATATCATATATCATATTATATACTATCATAAATCATATACATATATATCATATATATCATATATATATCATATATATCATATCATATATATATATCAGATCATATATATCATATATATCATATACCCATATGATATATATCATGTTATTTATATATATCATATGATATATATCATATATATATTATATATATATCAGATCATGTATATCATATATATATCATATCATACCCATATGATATATATCATATTATTTATATATATCATATCATATATATATGATATCATAACCCAGACAGACTTTCATGTCATATGAGTGCTCTGATGAGGAGTTCAGCTGCAGGTCATGGGTGAGTGTTTGAGCTGCACCTCTGTGAGAAACCTCGCTACTGAAACTGACACCAACTCGTCCATTCAAACTACACAATTACACTTTTCCCTCCATCAACAACTCTGATATTACACAAAACTACCCTACACTGTGTACCAAAAGAAGACCATATGTAAATGAATCAGCACCCAAAACCTTTTTTGGAAATTATGCTTTATGCTTGAAAAATACAATACAAAAATACTTAAATTACATTAAGTTAAGCCCAGATGTCCTGGCTTTTATTTGTGTTGCTGTTTGCACCACATTTCCGCGTCTGAAAAATGAATAGCCACTTTATTAAATGATAGCACCACGAGGAGGGGGGCCAAGGAGGAGGTTTATGGAGGTGGTGAGGGAGGACATGCAGGTGGCTGGTGTGACAGAGGAAGATGCAGAGGACAGGAAGAGATGGAAACGGATGATCCGCTGTGGCGCCCCCTAACGGGAGCAGCCGGAAGTTTTTTTAAACGCCTTTATTACATGAACAAAAGGACAAAATCTGGTCATAACAATAACAAATCAGCCAATAATACACATCAGACTGAGCTATTACACACTGCTTTAGTGTTTCACACAACAACAAGGCTTCACAGTGCTGGTCTATCTGAAGCACGCCACTACTGCTCAGTGACATGAAACCACTTCAACGGTGCTCTGGTGTTCGTTCAGTGAGAGGCGCTCTCAGGCTGTCATATGGTTTAGGACCAGGGTCAAAGGTCGATCCGACAACATCGCTCATGAGTCTGATGCACAGTTAAAGTCGTCTGGCTTGATCAGCTGATTAAATCATTTGTATAAGAAACTCAGAAGCAGTAGCTGAGATTCTGCACAAGGCAACACCGATCAGCCAAAACATTAAAACCACCTGCCTAGTCTGGTGGAGGTCCCCCTCGTGCCGCCAGACCAGCTCTGACCCATCGAGGCATGGACTCCGCAAGACCTCTGAAGGTGTCCTCTGGTATCTGGTACCAAGACGTTAGCAGCAGATCCTGTAAGTCCTGTAAGTTGCATGGTGGGACCTCCACAGATCAGACTTGTTTTTCCAGCACATCCCACAGATGCTCGTCGGATTGAGATCTGGGGAATTTGGAGGCCACGGCAACACCTTGAACTCTTTGTCATGTTCCTCAAACCATTCCTGAACCAATTGTGCAGTGTGGCAGGGAGCATTATCCTGCTGGAAGAGGCCACTGCCATCAGGGAATACCGTGGCCATGAAGAGGTGTACCTGGTCTGCAACGCTGTTTTAGGTGGTACTTATCAAAGTAACATCCACATGAATGCCAGGACCCAAGGTTTCCCAGCAGAACACTGTCCAGAGCGTCACACTGCCTCTGCCAGCTTGCCTTCTTCCCATGATGCATCCTGGTGCCATCTCTTCCCCGGGTAAACGATGCACACACACCTGGCCGTCCACGTGAGCTAAAAGGAAATGTGGTTCCTCAGACCAGGCCACCTTCTTCCACTGATCCACGGTCCAGTTCTGACGCTCAGGTGCCCATTGTAGGTGCTTCGGTGGTGGACAGGGGTCATCACGGGCACTCTGACCGGTCTGAGGCTATGCAGCTCCATACACAGCAAACTGTGATGCACCGTGTGTCCTGACACCTGTCTGTCATAGCCAGCATGAACTTTTTCAGCCATCTGAGCTACAGTAGCTCTTCTGTGGGATCAGACCAGACAGGGTAGCCTTCACTCCCCAGGTGCATCAATTAGCCCTGACCCTGTCGCCGGTTCACCAGTTGTCCTTCCTCGGACCGCTATCGGTAGGTACTGACCACTGCATACCGGGACCACCCCACAAGACCTGCTGTTTTGGAGATGCTCTGACCCAGTCATCTAGCCACTGTATATATACATATATATATATAGATAGATAGAGAGAGAGAGAGAGAGAGAGAGAGAGAGAGAGAGAGAGAGAGAGAGAGAGGCTATGTAGAGGCATATAGCTGAGGGCAGAAGAATATATATATATATACATATTATATATTCTGTCCCTCATATTATATTTTCATATTCATATTATATTTTCATATTCATTAGTTCATTTATTGATAGAGTTCAAATAGGTTTAGCAAAGGAGTGCTTTAATGCTCTTCCGGTGTCAGGAAGCTGAGGTTACGTGTTTATTGCATGTCGCTTTACTGTTCTGTTCCCAGTTCTGTGGTAAATACTGCCACCTAGTGGTCGGACAACCTGCGTTACAAGTAAGTTGTGTTTTGGTCGCCATGTTAGTTCGAGCACTCAGAGTGGACGGACGTGTCTGTCTTTTCCTTCGTCTGCTGCCCTTGACACGGGATAATCTGGAAGTTCACTGCCAGATAATGACGTTTTATTATATATTCTGGCTTTATGTAGATAACTGAGTCGAGTCTCATCCCTTTATACTGCATGCACATGTTCGGTTAGCATGAGCTAACTGGTCGCTAACTTGCCGTAACCTAGCATGTGGCATGTAGCAGAATTATTTTAGCGTTACATCTTTGGCTCCCCTGTTGTTAAGAGAATGGCTTCTATTGGTTAGAGAGAAGAATGTAACGATTTGATGTGGGGTTTGTGTGTGTGTCTACACAGAATAGTGTGTTAAGATATCCAGATATCTATCTCTGTCTGTTACAGTTGTACAAAATCTCAGTAAAAGCTCTGAAGAACTCAACACGGTCGGTCTGCTGAGTGCTTACTGGAGCCACTTGTTTAGCTCGCTGTCTAGGCTCTGTAGGGCATAGAGCTGAGGGCACAAGAGTATACATACATACATACATACATATATATATATAAAACTATCTTTTCTGCCTTTTCAAACATGTAACTAATCTGATGCATACGGAGACTTGTTCGCTGAGTTTGATGTGTGGATTTGTTGATCACTTCAGATCATTGGCAATGGCTTATCTGTCTGTTATATCCTGCTTATCTACATGTTTGAAATTAATCATCATTCATTCATTCATTCATGAACCTTTTCAATTGGCATTCAGGACCTGTCACTCCACTAAAACTGCTCTGACCAGAGGGGTAAACAATCTTCTACTAGCAATGGACTCTGATTGATTCCAACTGTGTGTTTCCATTACTGGACCTCAGTGCAGCGTTTGACATCATTGATCACTGTATACTATTAGACAGAATAAATTGTCATTTTGGTGTCTCTGGCTTAGCGCTCTCTCAGCTTAGTTCTACTTATCTGGAAGAACACATTGTGTCTGCTATAATGATCCATCCATCCATTATCCAAACCACCCATCCTACACTCATGGTCGCAGGGATGCTGGAGCCTATCCCAGCAGCCATTGGGCGGCAGCTGGGGAAACACCCCGGACAGGCCACCAGGCCATTACAGGGCCGACACACACATACACACATTGACACCTACGGACAATTTAATATGGCTGATTCACCTGATCTACATGTCTTTGGACTGTAGGAGGAAACCGGAGCACCTGGAGGAAACCCACGCAGACACGGGGAGAACAGGCAAACTCCACACAGAGGACAACCTGGGATGACCCCCAAGGTTAGACTACCCCGGAGCTCGAACCCAGGACCTTCTTTGCTGGAAGGCGACTGAGTTAACCACTGCGCCACCATGCCACCCTGCTATAATGATATAAAATCAAAATTCTCTGACATTGAATATGGTGTACCTCAGGGTTCAGTTCTTGGCCCTCTACTTTTCTCTCTTTAGATTTCACCTCTTGGCCAAATTATAAACAGTTATGAAATAAATTTCCATTGCTATGCTGATGATACTCAGCTGTATGTGCCTGTAAGGGACGATGATTGTACTCAAATGACTAACTTAGAGGCCTGCTTGGCTGCTGTGAAAAATTGGATGTCACTGATTTTCCTCCTTTTTAATTCAGATAAAACGAGATGCTGGTCATTGCCCTGCTAGACACAGACACCAATTTGACCAAGTAATGATAACAATTGAAAACTCAAGTGTGGTAGCCAAAAATCTTGGTGTTATGTTTGATCCCAGCCTTTCCTTTGATAAGCACATTAAAGAAATCACCAAGATTGCCTTTTTCCACTTAAGTAACATAGCTAAAATTCAGTCTCTCCTGTCAATGGCTGATGCAGAGACTCTAATACATGCATTTGTTTCATCCAGACATGATTACTGTAAGGTTCTGTTCTCAGGTCTGCCACATTCTAGTACTAAAAGTCTTCAGATGGTTCAGAATGCTGCTGCTGCTAGAATCCTAACTAAAACTAGGAAATGTGACCATATTACACCAATTCTTGCCTCCCTTCATTGGCTTCCTATCCAAGTTAGATCAGAACACAAGGTGCTTCTGCTGACTTATAGTAAAATCCTAAATGGGCTTGCCCCATCCTACCTGTCTGATCTCCTTAAACCTTACATGCCATCTCGAGCTCTTCGCTCTCAAACTACAGGGTTCCTGTGTGTACCCAAAGTTAAAAAGAAGTCAGCTGGTGGCAGCAGGGCCTTTTCCTATTGGGCCCCGTTCTTGTGGAATAACCTGCCTGCTGCCATCAGACCATCAGAGTCTGTTGAGTCTTTAAATCCAAACTTAAAACTCATCTTTTTGCCTTAACCTACAATTAGTTGTCTTTAAGTTGAGTGCTTCACAACCTGGACTGCATGGCAGGTCGGTTTCTGCCTCAATGAATATACCATATATATATGGTATCATATACATATATACTGTTCTCTCAATGAGATTATAGAGTATAGATTATAGAGTATAGATGATAAAGTATTGATTATTGACTATTGCAAACTGTTGTCTTCTCTCACGTCTTTTGTCTCTCTGAATGATGTCTTCTCCTTTCTCTTCTTGTGTGTGTGAATGGTGTGAAGTGAGTCTCCCTTGTGTGCACATGCAGTCGGTCCTCCTCCCAGGTCTCCATGGTGATGGTGGTCACATGGCTCAGGTCCTGGGCTGTTCTGCTGGTGTCTGGACACCGCTTGGCATCCTCCTCATCATATTCTTCATATATTTCATAAGTCCATTATAACTGTGTCATCCTCTTTCAGTGTTGTATTGTGTAAACTGTGTAACCACAACATCATGGCACGTTGTGCGTCTTGGGAGAGAGATCCTCCCCTGCTGCTCTCCCTGAGGTTTCTTCCTGGTGTTCCTCCCTGTTAAAGGTTTTAGGGAGGTGTTCCTTATCTAATGAGGGGGTCTAAGGACAGGATGTTGTGTTGCTGTAAAGCCCCCCGAGGTACATGTGTAATTTGTGATATTGGGCTACACAAATAAAATGACTTGACTTGACTTGCTGCCCAATGTATCCACCCCTTGACAGGTGTGGTTGTAACGAGGAACTCTGTCCTTCACTCACCTGTCAGTTGTTTTCCTGTTTTGGCTGCTCGGTGTGTGCTAGTTATGAGTGAAATGAACTGTGATTGTAGTTCACTTACATGCTTGATGACATTTTCGTTGGACTGGATGATGGTTGTGCCAAGGCGGCTCTCCGTTTCCTCTGTACGGTTTGTCTCCTGTGTCGGGGTTCATTCAGCAGGGTTCATATTCAGTTTGTAGCATAAGAAAAACACAGTTTCTGCACCTGCTTGTTGTTATGAAGGAGAGGCCGATAGTACCAATGTAATGATTATTATCATTATTGTTGTTATTATCAACATTATTATTGTCAATATTAATATTATTACCTCCTCTGTCGTGTGTGATGGACGGCCAGCCTCCTCTTCAGAACTGCGTTTACCATCCAGACTGGGAGGGTGGGTCGGCCTGGTGCTGTGGTTGTCTGTCTGGAGAGATGGGATAAGACTAAACCAGCACCTGCGTCTAGAGGTCACTCCTGTTCTGCTTGCACCGCATGCACACGTCATGACTTCCTGCTCACGTCAGCCTCTGGGAAGGTGAGCCAACATTGTGTCCCAAGTAGAAAAAGAAGTCATATACTTTCCCCGTCAGTCACTTCGGAGACACACAACTCAGTTAGGCCTCTGAAAAGCTCTTCTTTTCAGCAGTCAGGGGGGTGACTAAAGAAAAGTGCACACGGGCGCAGTGACGCGTTACCGGTCCGCCGTTTGCATGAGGTGGCGGGAGGCAGAAGTGCTGCATGCTTACCTGAGGGAGCTCGTCCTGCTCCTCCGTCATGTTGTCCAACTCCGTTTGTCTGCGGACGGAATCATCCTCCAGAATCTGATTCAAGCCCGAGTCCACTATCTCAGGGAGAATGCCGTAGACGGGTGTCACGAGAGCCAGAACCAGCAGGACCCACCGCAACATCGTGCCGCATCTGCCGCGTGTGCCGTGCAGCAGCAGGACGCAGGACGCAGCGCGCAGCAGCATGACGCAGGGCGCAGGACGCAGGACGCAGGGCGCAGCAGCAGGACGCAGGGCGCAGCAGCAGGACGCAGGGCGCAGCAGCAGGACGCAGCGCGCAGGACGCAGCAGTGCGCAGCAGGACGCGGCAGGGCGCAGCGCGCAGGACGCAGCAGGACGCAGCAGGACGCAGGACGCAGCAGGACGCAGGACGCAGCAGGACGCAGGACGCAGCAGGACGCAGCAGGACGCAGCAGGACGCAGGACGCAGCAGGACGCAGGACGCAGCAGGACGCAGGACGCAGCAGCAGGACGCAGCAGGACGCAGGACGCAGCAGCGCGCAGGGCGTGGCGGCGCGTCCTCCCTCAGCAGCTGCGTGTGTTCTTCCGCAGCCGGGCGTCCTTCGGGTGGGGCGCTGCTGGGACTCCTTGTGTTGGGTCTCAGATCGTCCGTGGGGGTCTGTAAAACCGCCTAACGTCCGACAGTGTGAAACGGGTCCCCGCGGGTTGAGCGGAAATGCTTCGTAAAAAAGAAACAACTTTCCAAAGAGGTTTTCACCGAAACCCAACAGCCGCTAGTTTACCAGCCGATCACACGCCAGTCATTTCAGCAATCACCCTTCTCATGGTGCACGTCGGTGCCTTGGCCACAAGATGGCGACACCGGCCCCGATGACGATGAACACACTGCGTTCACCGGAGGATTGGCCAGCTTTACTGTTATCACGCTGTGTGCGTGTGTGTGCGTGTGTGTGTGTGTGTGTGGGCGGGCCGAGCAAACGTCGCGGCGGCTGCTGCAGTGTTGGTTTCTATTGGAGGTGTGAGATGGGGAGCCCCGCCCTCCTGGGGAGCCCCGCCCTCCCGGGACGACAGAGACGGAGCGAGCGTGTGATGGACAGATGACTGGCGGAGCAGCGCCGGCTCGGCTCGGCTCGGCTCGGCTCGGCTCGGCTCTGTACTGCTGCTCCTCAACGTGCCTTCCACGACTTGCCTCCTCCACCCGCACAGCTGGACAGACTGCTGTGGCTTCCCCTCGTCCCCACCAGGTCAGTCGGCGCGTTTCTGCTGCTGCTGCTTCTACGTTGATTCCGGATCTGATGCCAAGTCGTGGTCCGGCACCGTGGCGCTGTGTGGGTTTGTGGAGCTCTTATCTCAGCTGGTGTCATGGGGACTGCTGCATGTGTAACTTCTGATCCGGTCTCGGGCTCTTGGTTTGCTCTCTGATCCGGTCTCGGGCTCTTGGTTTGCTCTCTGATCCGGTCTCGGGCTCTTGGTTTGGTCTCTGATCCGGTCTCGGGC
>JAJHIY020000965.1:1065000-1070000 GCA_022114975.2 Lampris megalopsis | reverse complement strand
GGGCGCTTTGCACAGGTACCACCTCAGCCTTTCGGTGAAGAGTGTGGACCAAAAACCTCAGCCCACCTCGATGAATTTATCCCTGCCAGAGAGCGTACGTATGACACTTTAAGGCAGGTGTAATGTCCATCTTTTCTTTTTCTTTTTCCTTTCTTGCCATGGACCCCACCTCTCCCAACACTGGAGGTGCAAAGGAGAGTAAGAGCTCCTCCAGCAGCTGGAGAGAAAGTCAGAGAAGAGAACATGTACTCACATTCATCATCCCACAAGTCAGATAGAGTACAGGTTTCAGCAAAAGCTCTGGGGGCCCTGGCAGGGCTACACGGACCTCCTCCACCAATCTGCAAGCGAGTCCTCATGGACAGGATTCCTGTCCACTTTCCCAAGCTGGCTACTGATGTATGTAGAGGATGGCTCAGCTTGACAATACCAGCCTCACGCAGGCTCGACTTCAGCCTGGGTTATGTCCAGCTCCGAGCCTTTATCCAGGGGTTGAAGAGCAGAGGCTCCTCAAAAAGCTACAGAGTTGGTTTGGGTTCCCACTGGGCTCTGAATATCCCCCAGGACTGCAGCAGCCACTGGTAAAAAGGTGTTGTTGTGGTCATGTCTGTTTGAGGCTGTAAAAGGAATAGGTGCTTGTCATTGGGCAGCATGGTGGCCCAGTGGTTAACACTGTTGCCTCACAGCAAGAAGGTCCTGGGTTCGAACCCCAGGCCATCCCAGGTCCTTTCTGTGTGGAGTGTGTATGTTCTCCCAGTGTCTGTGTGGGTTTCCACTGGGTGCTGCGGTTTCCTCCCACCATCAAAAAGACATGCATGGGTTAGTACACCTGCCTGTGCCCCTGACCAAGGCAATAGGGGAAAAGAGCTGGAGTTGGTTCCTGGGCGCTGCACTGCAGCGGCCCACTGCTCCTAGCATAGGATGGATTAAATACAAAGGTCACATTTCGTTTTATGTATGTACATCCATACATAAAATGTATGTTTTATGTATGGTGGTGGTGGTGGTGCTTCTTCTTCTTCTTCTTCTTCTTCTTCTTCTTCGCCAAGTTGGCCAGCCTTCTGCCTTCCTTAACAGTAGCTTGGCTGTGTCTGACCAGATGGTTCTGCAGCAGTATAGCAGTTTCTGTGCAGCCTGAAACCAGGAAGCTTTTATTCTGGCTGCAATATAAATGAGCCCCTGTCCTCTTTCCTGCACTGGTAGAAAGTGTGCAGGTGCTTTAAGACAGCGTGGTCCCGACCACAACAAATCCACAATGGTCTTTTGAACTTGTTCTATTAGGCCCCTTGGTGGAGGTGAGACATTTAGTCAGTGCCAAAGGGTCGAGGAAACGAAGTTGTTAGCAACCAGAACTCTTCCCTTTTATGATAACTGGGGTGGCAACCGTTTCCATGATGACAGCCAGGCAAACACCTTTTCCACTGTCCCCTCCCAATTCTTTTTCTTTGTATTCGTCATTGCCTTAAAAAATCCCTGTTATCATTTCATTTCTTCATCAAAGCCCACCCACCACGCTGGGAGCTGCTCCCTCCCTCCTTTGTCTCACCTGTAAGGCCTCACTCTTGTCCCAGTTGACTTTGGTTGAGGAGGCCTTCTTGTATAGTGGCAGGCTATCTAGTAAAACCCTTACATCATGCTGCGTTGTGATGAAGATGTTGACATCATCTGCCGAGGCTGGCACCACTAATGGTGGGTTCTGTTTAATACCAGGTAAAGTAAGTCCATGTAATTGATTTCTTACTCTGCTGAGAAGTGGTGCAATGAATATAGCTGCCCTTAGATAGGACAGCCCTGTCTAACCCCCTCATAACCGGAAGTAGTGTGCTTAATCCACCACCCACTTTAACCAAACAAGAAGCATTGTGATACAGAAACCCTGCCAGTGACAAAAACCCCTCACCAAAACCAAAAGCTCCAAGTGTAGAAAACAAAAATACAACAACGATCAAACTTGGGAAAAGCTTTCTCTTGATCCAGTGAAAAAAAAATCCACATTGACACTGTAGATATCGCACAAATCAAAACATCTCTCATTAATAAATGGGCACAGTGGCCCAGTGGGCACTGTTGCCTCACAGCAAGAAGGCCCTGGGTTCGAACTCCGGGCCGTCCCGGGTCCTTTCTGTGTGGAGTTTGCAAGTTCTCCCTGTGTCTGCATGGGTTTCCTCTGGGTGCTCCGGTTTCCTCCCACCATAAAAAAAGAAAAGAAAAAGACATGCATGTTAAGGTTAATACTCCTGACCAAGGGGCATTCATTTCAGCAAAGCAAGTAATAATTTCTAAAGTTATAAGCAAGTCCTACCTCTGGAACAAGCCCGCCTTGACTGTGGGCTGAATCAGCAGCAGGTTGTGTTTCTGTCCCACAGCTGGGCACACTGCCTGTAACAGGGGAAGTAGAGGCGATTCGTTCTTCAGTCTACGGTGACAGAGCAAAAATAACTATGACTAGCTGTCATACCTGTGATCCTTCTCAGTACTAAGTGGCAGACACAACATGGAATTTTGCATGCTGTGCATTCCATGTATCTGCTGTTAGCCAGAAACAGCTGACCTCGCTTCTCTGGGGGTTCTCCATCACCATTGCCAACATCGCTTCCATAGCGCGTGGGCGCAGCAGACAGCTGTTTAAGACGGCTGTTTTAAGCTTTTCCATCACACGGCCCCGGGCTTCAAACAGATGCATTTAGTGGTACATTTTCTTTGGATTATTGCATTTTTTACATTTTACTGTAGATATGAGGAGATGGAGCCTTGAAAATACAAATATGAGATCACAAAATCTATGATAGCATGGCAATTGAAAACTCACAACATGATTTGAGTTGGCATTAAGGGTCTCGTTGGATTGGAAGGTTTGTGTCAGTTCCTCGGACGCGTGCTGGTTTTGTTTGGAGGAGTTCGCTGCTGTTTTTCTGGAATATGACACTCGTCTATTCTGAGCACAGCTTCTGTGAAAGTTGGCTCATGGGCTTCACTACTTCTGCCATACAGTAATACACATCACTATCCAAACCAACAGAGAGCCCTTCTGACATGAGCATGATGGAGGACATCTGATCGCTCAGGACAAACTCCGACTTTCTATTTGAGTCTCCATCCATCCATCCATTATCCAAGCCGCTTATCCCAATCGGCATCACGGCATGCTGGAGCCTATCCCAGCAGTCATTGGGTGGCAGGTGGGGAGACACCCTGGACAGGCCGCCAGGCCATCACAGGGCCCACACACACACACACACACACACACACACACACACACACTCACACACACACACTCACATTCATACATAGGGACAATTTAGTACAGCTGATTCATCTGACCTACATGTGGGAGGAAACCGGAGCACCCGGAGGAAACCCACGCAGACACGGGGAGAACTTGCAAACTCCACACAGAGGACGACCCGGGACCACCCCCAAGGTTGGACTACCCCGGGGCTCGAACCCAGGACCTTCTTGCTGTGAGGTGACTGCGCTAACCGCGGTGCCACCGTGCAGTTTATAGGCTGAATATGGAGCTGCCAGGGGAGAGGAAAAGAGGAAGGCCAAAGAGGAAGTGGTGAGGGAGGACATGCAGGTGGCTGGTGTGACAGAGGAAGATGCAGAGGACAGGAAGACATGGAAACAGATGAACCGCTGTGGCGCCCCCTAACGGGAGCAGCAGAAAATGGTAGTAGTAGTAGTAGTTTTTCAGATTATAGCGGTTCTGTTCAAAATTGCATTGGCCACTGTCTTTTATGCAACAAAATACGTTTTCATTCAACTCTCATGATGATGCATTCAGTCACTTATTTTCTGTTTAATTGTTGTAAATGAGGCAAATAGAATGCAAGTCGGTAGGGTGAAAACGAAGAAGAAGAGAAAGGAGAAGAAGAAGAAGGTGAAAAGGAGAAGAGGAAACAGAAGGTGAAAAGGAGAAGCAGAAGTAGTAGTAGTAGTGGTGGTGGTGGTGGTGTTTGTCTGAAATATGGTTGTCTGTCCTCCAGATAATGGACATGTAACTGCAGCCATGCAGATAAGAGTGTTTGTACGTTTGGTATGTGGCTGTTTTGGTGCCGGGCGGCGTTTGGAAAGGCAGCCAGACAGCAGGCATAACTGTGCGGGAAGGCCGAGTCTGCGGGTCCAAGTCCACCAGTCAACTGTGTGTGTGTGTGTGTGTGTGTGTGTGTGTGTGTGTGTGTGTGTGTGTGTGTGTGTGTGTGTGTTTTCGGGGGCGTTGTGGCTGCTTATCAGGGCAGAGGGTTCCTTCCGGGTTTTCTTCAGTCCGGTGGGTAATTACTGAGGCTGGCCTGTGTAATGTCGAATTCCAGATTCCCAACACTCCCAGTGCTTCCTTGTGTTTCAGCTTCCCATTGTGTTCACAGACGTCATGTCACCCAAACACACTTCTGTCATGCCCACTCTGTGTGCTAGCGCCACACTCAGCTCCGTAGCTTATAACTATATCCTATAACTATATCTTACACATATATCCTATAACTATATCCTATAACTATATCCTATACATATATCCTATAACTGTATCTTACACATATATCCTATAACTATATCTTATGAATATATCGATTAACCATATCCTATAACTATATCTTACACATATATCCTATAACTATATCCTATAACTATATCTTACACATATATCCTATAACTATATCCTATAACTATATCCTATAACTATATCCTATAACTATATCTTACACATATATCCTATAACTATATCCTATAACTATATCTTACACATATATCCTATAACTATATCTTACACATATATCCTATAACTATGTCCTATAACTATATCCTATAAATATATCTTACACATATATCCTATAACTATATCTTACACATATATCCTATAACTATATCTTATACATATATCCTGTAACTATATCTTATAAATATATGCTATAACGATGTCTTATACATATATCCTATAACTATATCTTATACATATATCCTGTAACTATATCTTATACATATATCCTGTAACTATATCTTATACA